>JAOTQZ010000248.1:1156811-1180048 GCA_026546895.1 Pogonocichla stellata | reverse complement strand
CTATATCTATCTATATCTATATCTATATCTATATCTATATCTATATCTATATCATCTATATCTATATCTATATCTATCATCTATATCTATATCTCTAGGACAATAATACAGTCCAAGAGAATTAATACACACAACTATTACAAACACTAATTCAAGCAAATTACTATGTGTTTAAGGTGACAGTAGATTTTATGTTTCCTACTAGATCTCAGTGTACTCTGTGAAAATTTATTTTTTAAAGTGTTGCTTTCTCTGAAGGTTGAGGATTTACATGTTGTAGGAAATCCATGTTCCACTCTCTACATAATATTTAGGTGGTTGCCTGAGCGTTTTACGTTGCTTACTCAAATTTTTGGCTGAGGCAAGGGAATGAAGATGCTAAAAAACAAAGGAGAAAAGAGATTTAAAGGGTAACAGTGTGACATGTACACTCGTGGGTGTTAAGGTTAGATAAATATAAGAATGTGAATGAGAGGATTGATTCTTATTTCTGAATGCTTCTTGTGGATGAGTGGGTACATTGCTGTACATGGTTTGATTTAAGCAAAAGGTACAGAGATTGCTTGAGTTTATTCAGTCTCCAGTTCAGTGACATGACTGTTGGCCATCTTCCTAAAGTACTGAAAGATATGTGAAGAAAAGAAATGTCAAGAAAGAGATGAGAACATCAAAACAGAGAGGAGAGGAAAAGATCAGAAAGCTTCTGAAATCAGAGACAAAAGGTCTGTTAGCTCAGGACTGAAAGAAAAGAGGAGAACTCGAAATGCATCAAAACAGGAAAACTGAGGAAGAAGATGCAGAGTATAGAAAAACATAAAGAAAAGTTAATGAGGAGAAAGTAACCTAGCAAAACCAACAGGGCTAGGAAAAAATAACACCATGCATATAGAAAGGTGAATGTGCTCATGGCCAAGGGGACACAAAAAGCTAAAGAATGGTGCTGATGCTTATCAGGAAGACCCAGGAATTTGTCAAATTTGAGGTTAAAGATGAAGTATACACAATGTTTTTCTTAAAAAGTTAGAAATTCCAAACATTTTGCCTACTGAGACTAGTGCACCCAGAAGAAACTTTCATTCTGCATAATATTGTGGCAGACTGTAGGATTGTGGAAAATGCACTGTCACACAGTAAAGAGTGGGAAGATGGTAAGTTGGTGGTACTGGAAATGGAACCAAGAGCTTTTTGTTGGACAGGACAGGTAGGTAATACCCCTCTGGTTGCTGTACAGAGCCATGTGAAACTGGCTGGTGGATTTGGACTTGTTTCTCATAGGGCTCTGTTTTTATCCCCAGAACCACCACCACAGGTTGCACCAGTGAATAGCAGCAGAGAGCAGGAGAAATGCCAATACTGAGGAAATACTAACACTGCAAAGGTGCTGGTAAATGGAGCTATTCCACGTCAGAGGAAGAATAAATGGCATCAAGAAATTTTTTTCAGGTAACTTAAGTGAATGTAGTAGGTTTACTTATTCACTTGCAGGTACATATGTGCAGGTGCACAGGTCACACAAAACTCTAAGCAAAACTTTTTCTGTTGTTAATAAGAAAGAAATTCAAAACTGCTATGCATGATAGAAAATACCTTACAAAGTAATTGTTGAATATAATTGTTATTTTCAAGGATTTAACAGTTATATTAATTTTTAATAATAATTTACATCGTTGTGAAAACCTTAATGCATTCTGTGGGTGCCTAATTACATTTCACATTGGATAGCACTTACATGAGGGATTGCAGTTAGAATAATGCTATTGCTACAAGAAATGAGTGCTGTTCCCTAGGAATCAGGGAATATCTCTAAATGGAAAGCAAAGAACTGAAAAAAAAGAAGTGTTAAGATTTTCACCATTCTGGAGGAAGATTTGGGGCTTATGAAGATGAAAAAGATCTTGAATGGTTAAACAGATTTTTGCAGTGTCTCAGCTTCTTCAGAGGTATCTGCTGCAAATATTGACTTAAGCTGTCTCTTTAGGTTTGTGTGACATGATTACATTTCGGGATAAAATTAATATTGGTACTTATGTTAAATAAAATAAAAAACCAAAGCTGTGTTCTTGTGATCACGTACTTGCTGCATTTAGACTTTATGGTCAGGCTGCAGTCAGGCTGAAGTTCACTCCTCAGACTTGCACAGAGCCTAAGCTACCCTCAAAAGCTGCAATTAGCCTTTTTTGGAAGCAGAGTAACAGTCTGGATGTGTTATTTTCTTGCTCTGATATGGCAGTTCTGGTTTTGCATTCAACAGGACTTAATTTGCTCCAACGTCACTCTTGCCTAGAGTTTGCTTTTTCCATTAAAGCTTGAGTGTAAATCTTTTGTGGTTGGAAAATAGCGAGTAACTTGTGAAGAGTTTTCCATGAGAAGAGATGTATGCTATGTTTATCCTGTCTTTGCCAGAGCACTAGTGAGCAGCTTTTTGTGCTGTCCAGAAACCTTTCAGTGAGTGGAGTGTCAATGATTTCAGTGCTGGCAGTGCCTTGTTGATGTCGTGCAATGCATCTTAGGCCAGCACAGAGCAGCTGCCACTTGCACAGGGTGAGCTTGCCACATCCTAATTTGTGAGGACAAGCTGAAAAATTATCAGGCAATGTCTCCAAGGCTGTGATCTGACTGCTCCTCTCTAACCCTCCTCTCTGGAAAGATCACCCTGCCAAAGGTCACCCCTTGACACCACCTATACGGCGAGTTTATTTCCATTTATGTACAATTCCTGACAGCTTATAAAATGGACATCCCTCTGTAAAGTTCTTTCCATTAGGATTTCAGTTTGGATCAAAAGCATGCTTCCAAATGAAATCTCATAATTTTTCATGCTTCCAATGCTTTGGTTCGTGTTGTGATTTCAGTATGCATGATCTGGTTTGTTGATTGTCTCAAATGAAGCTGAGCTGAAGGAAACACACAGGGACACATTTAATGCATTCCAGCTGCAGGTAATGATTCATACAGGTTACCAGACCATAACTCATTGAAATAAAACCCTTTTAAACATGTATAGTGTAGAAACTTCCCTGCAACATCAACTGCTTCTCTGTGTAGATATGTTTTTATTAGTTCTCATTGCTTGCTAATTTAGATGTAAGCAGTAAAAAAAAAAAAAACCAATTTTTAATATGGAAAAAAAAGACTAAAAGTTGATCCACGTGAAGCTGGGAACCTGATCCTCAACTGAATGAGAAACAGAAAAGACAATGTTTGGAAAATCCATCTATACTTCTGAGAAAGATGGCTGCTGTGCATGTTGAATTCTTGGGGACACTTGATCTTCTTTTGTATCTGCTGTTGTGTGGGTTGAGTTTGGAGTTCTCCACTGAAAAGGTGTTTCCTATAGGGGAAGGCAGGATCAAATTCTAAATCTGAAGGATCAATCAAAACATAAATATAATATTTTTTTATATTATTATTATCTACACCCTTTTATTCTGTTTTAACAAACTACATGGCCTAGGTCCATGATCTGCTGAAATTAATAAGGTTCTAGTATGAAACTCAGGAGTATTAAAAAATTAACAAAGAGAAAACAATCACAGCACTGGATAGTTCTGTGTTTAGTGGGGATCTCTGCTTGTGAGTTATTGAAATTCTCTTGGATGGACTTGTCAGCAACTGTGAGCCTTTCATTAGTTGCAGTTTAATTGTTTTTCACCAGTTGCTGATTTTCAATTTTTTGTTTTCTCCAATGGGGGAGGCAGATTGCATAATGACATACTGGTTGTCATAGGTATTTGTTCCTACCTCCAGTTTGCATTTTCTCCTTGTTCAGTTGTACATACCTGACACTTCAGTACAAAACCTGTATTGATTTATAGAAAATTGTTTAGACTTTAGATGCAAGGACTTGCAATTTTTCAGAAGAACGTTCATAACTAGTAGGAAGAATTAAGTTTCAGAATTACTTTAGCTTTTGAAAATTCACTTTCAATAAAACCCCATTGGTTTAAGGAGTTAAGTGCCTCCAATAAAGGCCTGGGTTTTGAGTTTGTAATTTCTGGACCTCAATAGATGGATTTTTATAAAAGCAATTGCAATATCTCAGTATATTTCAAACAAAATAATTATATTCTTACTGCATTCTTGAGTATATATTGTACAATACTCATGAAAAATTGGTATATAAGCAGTGAAAAACAATTATGAGAGAAATTATGAGAGTTTTCTCTCTGAGACAGGTTTTTATTGGGTTGTGTAATATGCATCCATGCAGAAAGTATTAAAATAAACAAATCAGGAATCTAATATCAGTTACTTAATGGGCATTAAGATCAAAATCAAAAAGCCCAGAATTAAATTTTCAACTCCCATATCTGTATGGGAAATCTAAGATGATGTATTTACTAGAAAATACTAGTGATTACTGCTGGATTGCTAGAAAAATCTTGATTGCATTCTGCAAAAAATAATGGTTATGTGTACTATGCAATGCTCTCCAGTCTAATTTATTCATGTTTATTCCTTATTTTTTAAATTTAAATTTATCTGCCACCTAAACTGAAAAATGACTATGTTCAAGATGAAGGAAAATCTCTTGTAAAGGTGCAGCACTACTTTGCATCTATTTAATGCAGGTTAGAACTTCAGGAGTAGAGGTCTAAACCTGACCTTACTCTTCTCTACAGTGCTCTCAAGAGTTTAGATAAAAATGTTCTCATCTTCACTGGAAGATTAACTTCAAAATATTTCTTACATAAAATAATTACAGCTGCTCAGCATTAACAAAAAAAATCTCCATATTATCAACCCTGTGTTGAGCACAAACCCAAAACACAGCCCCACACCAACCACTGCAAAGAAAACCACACACAAACATCAAAATGAAGTTATAGATTTGGGTTACAGCAAAGAAAGTTTCTTGAAAACTTCTTGTATTCTTGGAGTATTGTGATAGGTGTAAATTGTTCAGAAATTCTATGGAAGAAAGTGTAATTAGAGTGCACTTGCCATTCCACTAAATGGTTAATAATATTAAACAATATAATATATATAGTATAATATTAAGAGATAAATCACTATTCCTTTACTGTTGGTTGTACCAAAATTAAAAAAAAAAATCTAGATTTTCAAATCAATATTTGCATTTAAGATTCCAAGAAATGTTTTCTCTGTTATTTTGCATCTGTGAAGAACTACTAGAGTATGACCTATTATTAGCAGCAGGTTTCAAGTCCCTTTCCCTTTTTCATGATATTAATTTTTTGTGGTTTCAAACACTGTGATGGAAAAACTTTTCCAAGTTCTTTCAAAAGTCTGTGTGGTTATTTGTGGTCTCATAGTATTGCAGGGTTTGGGGAATTTATGGTGTGGGTGGCCCCATTTCTGTTGAGCTCCTCCTGAAGGAGGGCAAAGAATTCTGTAGAAAACTTTTCCCTTCTGGACTTTGCAGTATGTGAAAATGTCAGAGCACAGGCTTCAGATTCTGCCCCATCTCAAGGGCTAAAGTGACACACAGTAATTTTTGCCTGAACAAAGCAATAATCACTGTGTGGGGTGTTCTAAAGTACTCTGGAGCATTTTTCAGAATTTGCTGCTGTGAGAAAAAGTAAAAATATATATTAGTCTGTTGTTTTGGGTTTCAGTTGGATCTAGAACTTCTGATTTGTCCCAGAATTTTAAGGAAAAACAAACAAGATTTTATTCCAATGCCTGCTGAACAAATTTGAGGCTGTCATTATTCTTCAATAAAAGAAGCTAAATTAATTTCTAGTTGTTCTTTTATCCAAGAGAAACATGTGACTGGTAATCAAAACTAATTGAAACACCCTGTGATTATTCTTCCAACATGGCCATGCTGTTCTGAAACCTGCTGACAGAAAATCTGATCCTCGTGGATAAAAAAATAAAGAAATAATATTGGCCTATTTAAACATTTTTTTTTTTCTTATCATGGAGGAAAAAGGATTTTTTAATATATTGACAATTTTTTTTGAGTATACTGTAGGTAGACAATTCGGTTTTTTGGGTTTTTAAAAAAATTTTAATCAGTTTTCTAATACAACATGTTTGTTATGATAGAGATTTGGTTTAGTTTAAGACAAACTGACACATTGTTGGCTACACTGTTTCAACTCTACATATGCAAGTTATTAAATACTCATTAAAAATTTATCTGATTTTTTTGAAGGCTGATATGCAAAAATAATGAAAAAACAATTCTATCTCTGAGGCACTGCAAACAGATAATTTTAGAAGGGGTGCACAGCTGTGCTTAGAAGGGGCATATCTGCCACAGTTACTTATTTGTAAAATAAGTCTGGTTAGACCTTGTCTTTCTTGTCCATTTAGGCTTCAGAATCTAAGCCAATCCCACCTATCCTTAAGGTCTAAACTAGACACTTAGCCTAAACTGAGTTTAACCTCTTCCAGGTGTTGATTCTTTCCGCCTGACATCCTCTGAGCTCTGGAGGGAATGTCAGCGTCTGCTACAGGCATGGTAATTACACAAATTGTAAGTGTAAGCAGGTGAGCAAGGTACCCAGGCCCCTGGTTTTCAGGGCATGGATAAAACTAATACAAAGCACTTCAGGGTTCTGCAGGCTTCAGTGTCAACAAACAAGGCTGACATGGAGGAAAGAAGAATGTGAAGGATGAGCTACAAACAAGAAACTGGCTTGTTGTTTTAGATCTAGCCACTTATAACAGAGACCTAAAGCTGGGTGATCCAGAAAGACAGCACCTAAACCATATAAAATACTTTAAAAAAAAGCATTTCTCTTGAAGCAGTGTCAGTGTGGCTCATTCAGACTTTCTAACACTGTACCACAAAGCCCACAGCCTTGTTCTGATGTTCCATTTTTTGTCATGTTGATGAGACAGTGTGCCTGCTAAGGAGCTGTGTTCACACAGATTAGCTGTGACTTTGGAAGCAGCCTACACAGGTTTGTATTGATGATGTTGAAAAAGGTTTCTCACAGAGTGCTTCCTTTCCCCCAAATAAACTGGCAATCAGAAGTTTAATTTATGAGCTCACAAATGCCAAAGTTTGAACCCCTTATATTTTGCCTTACAATCCTATAGCAACTGTCAGCCAGTCAGCTTCCATTTGCCATTTTTACTGCAGGAAAACATGGCAGGATTTGCTTCACCTTGGTCCATTTAGGGACTTAGGGACTTACACTGGCTTTATCCAGTGGGTCCACAGCAGAGAAGATGATCCTCACCACAAAGTTGTTTCTGTTGTATCCCTCCCTCTTGTATTTGGAAAGTCAGGGATATATTATATATTACATATTGTATATTGTATATTGTATATTGTATATTGTATATTGTATATTGTATATATATAAAATATATTATATTATATATATAATATAATCTTCTTTAGAGATTCTCTGCACAAGCAATGATATAAGGTCATGCTGCATCTAATTCTACATCTGGATGGCTAAAATCTGCCATGGAGACCTGGCTGGGAGGATGGTCACATACTGAGGGTCTTCAGCAGTGTTGTATCACTGTCCTCTTCTCACTTACTTTGTCTTTCCATTTGGAAGGTTTTGCTAAGTGAGTGGTGCAGGCAGAATTTCAATTACTCATCGATGGTGGGGCAGCTGCGGTCATCCCAGCACATGAAAAAAGTAGTCAGCTTTCATATTTATAGTGAAAGTGTCCTTTTTTTATTTTTTTTTTTTTTTGTGAATGACTCACTAAAAGTGGAGGCTGGCTGTAACGAAAATACATATGGTTCCCATGGCTCATTCAGGCAAAAGTGTGAATTAATTTTACTAAAAATGTTGTTTATAACTATGCTGTACTTCTAAACAACAGTTCTGTGAAATCCACTTTGCTGGTATGTGTAGGCAAAGCAGGCAAGAGAAACTTCTGCTGTGCTAGATGACAGAATAACCTTTCCCCTGAATTAATTTCAGAAATCTGGCACTAGCTTTATGGCCCAACATTTCTCTCGCATTTAAACTTTAAAGATTGAAATTCTTTGTGTCTGTTTGGTAACTGAATAGCCAGAGCAGATTGCACGTACTGCCCTGTATAAGTGCAGTGATACTGAACAAGTTCAGGACACAGTGGACATGTCTGAGCAAGTCATGGCCAATATTCCTCCTTGGGCTCTAAGGATGAAAATCAGGTGATGATTTGTCTCACTTTTATATGGCATCTCACTAAAGCATTTTCACAAAAATATTTTGGAGTGGAGGAATTGATTGCATAACTACATATTGCAAAATACTGTTGAGAATTTCCTAAATTCAGTTATACAGACATGGATAAAATTTTAAAAGTGAGATAAGTAAGAAGACTTGCTTATCTGAGCCATTAGCAGTGTTCTGTAAGCTACTTTTCAGTAACAAAAGCTGTTGGGTAAATTAGTGTCTGTTTAACATGAAGTTAATATTTTTAAAGTTCTCTGTTCAGAGAATGTTGGTTTTCCAAGGAAATATATGTCTGAAATAATGGTAGATGTGAGCTTCAGGCCTAACAGATCTCA
Organism: Pogonocichla stellata; assembly: GCA_026546895.1. Taxonomy (NCBI): domain Eukaryota; kingdom Metazoa; phylum Chordata; class Aves; order Passeriformes; family Muscicapidae; genus Pogonocichla; species Pogonocichla stellata. The sequence goes on along the minus strand of JAOTQZ010000248.1, from coordinate 1,171,605 downwards.
GTGGTCTGTTGGAAAGAACTTTATGCTGATTGAGTGGGTGTATACATTTGTAGTAAGCAAAAAAAAAAAAAAAAAAAAAAAAAAAAAAAAAAAAAAGGAAAATAATTTCTTGTAGTTCATAACCTGAGTGTAATGAAGTGACTGAAAGACTGAAAACAAATGAGCTCATGCTTTAGAAAGTCAGTTTTTCTGGCAATCATTGTCCTCACTTAACCCTTGGGTGATTTCTAGCTTTTCTGGATGTGTTTCTATTTGAAGCGGGTGTGTTTTAAAGTGGCCTTTATGCAAGATAGAGCACTAAGAGGATGTGGGTTTTTCATCTGTGTAGTAGCATGCAGAAAATACTTGTCTGGGTAGGATGCTGGGACAATTGAATAAATTCTGCCATGCAGATACTCTGTGATGCAGTTACAGGAACAAGGAGAGGAGCATGGAGCTTCATGATGTCTATTAACCATAGGGACCACACTCCTCAGTGGGATCTTTGTCCAGCTCCAGTGATCCTGAGCTGGAACTGACTTAGGAGTAGGTGAGGGGAAATGTCTTTTGTTTTACTGCAGACTCAAACTAAATGGCTGAAATCTTGCCTGCTGCTCACACCTCCAAATGGAAGAAGAGAAGAAATGAGGAAAAGCATCCAGCATATTGTTTTATGAGCCCTGGCACATTTCCTGTCCTGGCCACAGCTGGTGACCAGCTATTGTGTGGATCAGACGAGGTGAAGTGTCTGACCAAAGCACATTTCCAAATAATGACTTCCTTGAGGCAGTAGAACCTTCCACTATTTAAGAACAACAGCAAAAAAAGCCTTTGGTTCTAAATCATGTGTGTCACTGCATCAGTTTAACTTCATGTAGAAGTTTAATCAGTCAATTCTTTTGTACCAGGGCTGGTGGGTATCTAAGTTAGAAAACAACTTTTCCTTGAATTATTTGGTGTGTTTTCCTTTCAATTTTGAGAGTTGGAAATTGATGTGCTGCAGCAAGTCTGTGATATGCCAATATAAAATTCACCATAAAGATGCAATCTGATGGTAGTTTGCAGATCCCCAGAACCTAATGTAAAGTGACAAAGAAGAGCAAATTTTTACTTCCTACCTGTTGTGAGCAAAAATATTTTCAATAACCTATGGAAGCCTCAATGGACTGAAATATTTTTAATTTTCTGTCTAGAAGACTTCTTTTAGTTTTTTAAATGTTACCAAAAAGTTCATTAATTCCTTGGTTCTTTTGTTGATCTTTGGAAGAAATTGATTAAAATGTTATTTTAAAATATTGAAAGCGAGCTGCCACACTTTCTAGTTACCCCTGCAAGCAATTTGAAGCTAATGGGTTCTGTGTGATCTTTCTTAATTTTCCTGCTAATTAAAAGTGAAGCACAGTGCTGTAAACACAGCCAGTGTAAATGGCATGCCATAACGTACAGCTTTGGAAATGCTCTGACAGTGCATTTAGTTTGGTTCATTGAGAAAAAAATTAAAGATTTTTTTGAATGTATACTCAACCTGCAATTTTTTCAAAGGAATGGAGACAGAAGAGAGCATATTTTCGAAAGGCTCTGCAACACAGATTCACAAAAAATAGGTCAGATGTCTGCTCCTTGAATTCTGTCTCTCTGTGAGTCAAAAGTACTTTGGATTCAAGGTTTGTTTATGGTGAAACTGCAGTGAGACTGCTGGAAGAAAGACCAGTAGAGAATGTGAAGACAATCAATAAAATTGTTTGATATAGGACAGTGTTCTAGGAGGGTGTAAAGCTCTCCTGAAATGCCCCTTGAACTTTTATTTCTTGCATATGGAGCATTATAGGAGTACAAAATCCTGTATATTTAGCAGAGGCACCAGCCAGACTGACAAGATGTTGTTCTGCAAATCATGCTGATGAAGAAATATTCCATTATTTCTCTGTAACCATTAAAACACCTCCTTTTTCTTTGTTTGTTTCTCCTTATCATAGGTCATACTCCTTATTTGTCAAAAAGGTATTTAATGCTTTTAAATATTGCATTTGTTAAGCTCATCTAAGGAAAGTAATTAATGCCTATGTTCTGGAAGTACTGAAACCAGCCAAAAATTCTTGTCCTTGTTGATGCATTTTGCTTTAATGCAATCAGTATTTTATATACCTTCTATTGCCATCTCTTGCAAACAAAAAGAGCAATGAGGACTAAAATTTTACCAAAGAAAGGGTAATTCTTTCAAGGTAATATTCTCCAAAAGGAGAGATGTGCAAAACCAGAGGTACATGCAGTGAGGGGTTCCTGGTTATCAGGACAATCCTTCTATTGGTCTGCAAAATAATAAATCTGGGGAGGAAATTGTATATACATATTCATGGGTGCCAGCTTTGAAATACATGTAATCATTATTAGTCCACAATGCAGATATTTCTACTTTTTGATGTAGTTTCTGAATATCTGAACAGGAACTTCTGAATAGCTTTTATGCAGTTCCACTAGAAGTGAAGATTTGGAAATGCAAATCACTTAAATGGATGAATGGGGTTTTTTCATGGTTTTTTTTTATTTCTTTGTCCTGAAGTGTCATGTGCAATTTGTTCTGTCTCACTATATATGCATAGTTGAAGTCTTTCACTGCCACTTTGAGTTCTTTTTTTTTCCTTTTTTTCAGCAGTTTTGTGGGCATACAGATGCAACTGTCTTCTTTCATTTGACAGCCATTAAATTATGTGCATAATCTATAAATAAAGCTGGTCCCATAAGCTTTATTTCCTCTTTGGTCTGGACTAAACACAGAAGGGCAATATTGGTGGAAGAATTAATACCAATTTCTGCAGCCCACCTCAATTAATTATGTCAAAAGCTGCAGTGAGAATTCTGGAGAACATTCTTTCTTGAAGCCTCTTGTGTTAAAAATTAAGTTTATATCATGTGATGCTTAGAGCATTGAAGTGTTGCTCAGTTTAGCCCTTCAGATAAACTGACACTAATTTTGCCAGACTGATGGTCAAGTTTTCACAACTTCTGTCCTTTTTGCAAAGCAAAATCAAAACTCTTATAATGTGCAGAGCAAAATGTCATATTACAAGGTTGTAGCTGGGTCTATTTTAATTCATGAAGAAAATATTTTTTCTTTTTATTAGAAGCCTTAAGAGAATATTGCAGTATTCAAGACCAAACAGCAGAATAACCCCAAGCAAGTACTGACCTCTCTCCTCTTGAGTAATGAGCAAAATTAATCTTTGCAGTTTTGTTCAACAGTTATTTATCATCACAGTGTATTATCTAAATCATTAAAACTATCCTTGCACTGCAGTTCTGGTACTGGTCCAGAATTTCTTGGATCACAGGACATATTTTGATTCTGGAAATTCATTAATAGAGTTATGATGATACTATTTTTTTTTTTCCAAGATCCTTTATTGTGCATTCAATTTTTTACAGTTTTAAAAGTGAAGCAGAAAATCTCTTGCTAAAGAACTGCATCTGAATTATAAAGATACACAGTGGAAATTGCCTCAAGTCTGTGGATTCCTGAACTTTGTCTTTGTTTCACTGTGACATGGTTTTTTTTAAGGTCTCAATCTCTGGTGTTGTTCTAACATGTAATCTTCTTGTCTTTTATATAAAACCAAGCCCATGCAGCCATCATTCCACTGGGCCTGAGTTCAAAATGTGCAATATGCTGTGCTTGACATGATCTTAGGCAAGGAATTTTTTCTGGAGTGCACCTCTACATATTTCTTTCTTTTACATTCCTATATTCTTGTTTCTTTTCTTTACAGTTCTTGATGCATTACAAAATGTGCACTATAAAACTTGATGTACTGGCTAATAGAAACTGGAATTTTTTCAAGATATCAGTCAGGCTGATTTTGCTGAGTGTTAGACCACTCTTGCCACTGCTTCAGTCCAACCAAGGAATTCAGACAACTCCTTCCATTTTGGTTGTTACCTGTACCAAGCCTGTAATTGTTCCCTGCATTTAAGGGTAACACTGCTCAGTTCAATCTGAATGGGATTAATAAGATTCGAAAATATTTGAGTATAAATTAAGTGCACCAAAGAATAATATATATTTAATGCCCTCAATGAGAAATATAAAGCTGGCCTTATTGATGAGAGAAATGCAAAATTTTAAGTCTGTCAAATTTAATGATAATTAAAGCATCTCATTTCAGCAGTCTGTTATCAGTTATAGAGCACAGGAATATATATCCACTAGCTTTCAGCAATGTGTTATTTTAAGCAATATTTCCTGTATTTTATGTAAATCCTTAAAAGAAAACCCCTCTGGCAGTTTTGAATTAAGATTTCTGAGGGTAACTGTACCTTCCTCAAATCTTGTTCTGAATTATGCAACCTAAAAAGAGAAAATAAGTTGTTCTCTTGAGTGGAGGCTGGATTGACAGTTCTTAAACTGGCCATATTGAAACTCTTGCCATATTGAAACTATTGGAAGTACCATGCCCTGCAGTCTCATGATTTGTAGGATACCAGAAAGATTCTTTTTTTTAGAGTAGGTCCCCTTTTCATGGACTTCAGTGAAAACTTGAAACTGTGGCCTAGTGTAGGCTAAAAATAATAATAATAAAAAAGAAAACACAAGCTTTTTCTGTATTTGAGAAGCCCCAAAAATACAAAACATGATCCACAGTAGAAGAAGCTTGATTTTTGCCTTCTTCATGGATGGGATGGCACTGGATATCACCAAGAGTGAAGCTCAGAGAGTCAGGCTTTTATTGCCTCTGTGCAATTTAAAACCTTGCTGTTGGGCATTGCAGAGGGAATTTCAGCTACCATGCTGTTGTGCTTTGATGGCAAAAATGTGAGATGCTCTTATCTTTATTGCTTCAATGAGATTGTTCCAGATGAAAGTCATGTGAACATCATGGTCTGTCTCAAAGCAGAGGTCCTGGATGAGCAGGGACATTACAGTTCCAGCATTAAAATGTCCTGGTCTTAAAGATTATTCAGAGCAGCTGGATGAATATGCAAAAGGAAGAAAAAAGAGGGGAAAAATCAAGGGACATTAATTTGGTTTATAAGTTTAGACAAACTGTAAGTTTATGTTAATAGCTGGTTTGCTATCAAATGTTGCTAATAGAGTAGTGGTCAAGTGTCTCTTGATAAACCACATATTAGATGCTGTGTTTCACATCAGGATTGTCAATATGTGGTCTGTTAACAGGGAGTGTCACATTTATATGGACATATTTGTATTTATAAGCACTTGTACTGCCAATCTGGTACAGCACAGCAGAGAGATTTTATGCTGTTTCTGTAGCAAACAGACAGATTTTAAGCCAGTGAAAATTCACTGTAAAACTCAAGTTATGAACTAAAAACTATTGACCTGCTGTATTCTATGAATAATTATAAATAAGAGTATGTTAGAGAAAATGATCATTGTGTGGAGAATGCTTTTAAAATAGACATCAAGTTGTTTATAATCCATTGAGAGCTGATTTACAGTCTAAAAAAAACCAGAGTGTTTGACATATTAATGATATTCATCTGTTGTATATGAAGAGGGAATGTCATATCTTAGCTACACATTTCATGTTCATGCTTACATCCAAGACAATTTATAATTTTGGAGCATGAGGCCATTAGAATATATCTGATTCATTATAGTCCACTCCTATCCCTTAAGAAATATTCTCTGTGTGTACACTCTGTAGAGAAATAGTCTCTATTACAGTTAACCCTTTAAATGATTAGATTCCTATATTTGCTGCCTGGTTTGGACACGACAACAATCCACATATTCTTGCTGCTCCTGCTGGGCTGAATTTTTATTTGCACTCAAGCAGTTGATTGCAAGTAACAAATGCCAAAAGCATTTTGTATGATTTCAGGTTTCTGCCAACAGAGGCTGGCCTTGTTTAGTTCTCTGGAAATGGCTGCAGGGTGTAATTGAATGTTTGCAGACAGTTGAGTCAGCGTGCTGGAAAAATAGTCTAAGGAAAGCAGAGAACACTGGAAAGTGAAATATTTCCTACAGGATTGCACTATCAATTATATTCATCTTTATTCCAGCATATTGTTATCAAGCTAGGTTTTTCTTTTTATATATTTTCTATAGTAAGTATAAAAATATTTACTTATTTTTACATGATGTAGGAAATTTTCTATCATTTGTAGGCTGAGGGGCTTGTTAATTAATAATGGGAAAGCCTAACACCAAGCATCATCTTTCCTTGAAAAAAATGTATTACTGAGCTATGTGTGATCTTTTGCTGTTTTTTAATGATCACTCTACTCTCAGCTGGGTTGCAGCACACAAGAAAGTATCTGAATGATTTTTCTTCTTTATATAGAACTGAAGTTGGACTCAGAGTAGTCCAACAGAGTCATATATGTCCAGATCTTGTCACAAATTATTTTCCTTTATTTTATCTCAAAACTGCCTTTTTATTTTCCTCTTTTCCTCCTTTGTTTTCAATTTTTATTTTCTTTTGCTTTTTTTTATTTTTATAAAAAAATAAATATTTTTCCCTTTCCTGCCTATTTCCTCATTTCATTTTTTCAAACATCCTCTAGCTTGGCTTTCTTTAATTCTCTCCAGGTTAACACTGTCCAACCTCCCTATTGAAAAAGTAAGGTGACAGTAATTAACACTATGTGATGATGTCACCTTTACAGTGTTAATTCTACTAGATCTGTTTTCTGTCCCCCTTGTTTTCATGTTCAGTTTATTTTTTTTTTTTGTCATTGTTAGTTCTTTGGATTAAGGACTAGCTTCTTATTGTCTTTTGTTGCACTACAATACAATACACTACAATATACACTAAAATATAATGTATACACTACAATAATTCTCCAGTTGAACTAGTCAAGAACAGCATTAAAAAATAACAATATACACTATCAGGAGTAAGGTGTTAGGGACAAATTACTGTTAATCCTCAATCAGTCACCTGCCAAACAGTAAATTGAAAACATTTAAGACAATGAGGAGAGTATATTGCAACACTTCCTAGTTAGTTTTCTAGATATTTCCCTGATTTTTTAGTATATTTCAGAACTATCTGGTTGCTTACTGTTGAAAAATTGGTTTCTTTTTGCTGAAATAAGTATGTTCCTCTTCCCCATTCATTTTTTTCCTTATTTTTTCTCAATTTTATGGATGATTGTAGAAATAAGACTTGTTTTCTCTACTCTTGAGGAAAATTGAGGCTCAGATACATCTCATTTGAAGGCATTGCAGGAGTTGAGAAGTATTTGTATCCCTATGGAGCAAATACATATATCAGTGTGCAGTGTTACTGGAATTAATTGGTTTTAACACAGAACTAGAAAAGTTGATATGGTGCTTGAGAGAGCTTTCCAAGTCATATGGCAAGTAAAAGAACATTCTATAGATTCTATTACTTCTGATTAAATTAGTGAGAGATACAGATGCTGTTTCTGAAAAAAATCAGCCTAAACTTCATGGGCATTTGTCATTTTACACTTTAAAGAGAAGATTGGTGGATTTATACTCTTGGACACATTAAAATTGAATTTATTCCCCAACTTCCACTGGTTCCATTGAAATTCCAGCCTGAGAAAACAATCTTCCACCAGCAGAAGACAGAATGGAGCCAAATTTAGTCCACTCTACATCTGTATTGGCTTAAACAGGAGATAGCCATATGACTTTATGGTCTACTAGTGGTGCCATAGAATCACAGTTAAGAGAATCCTTTCTGACTAAAGAAACTCCTGTTCTTTTGTTTTTCATTGCAAAAGATTGTGTTAGCTGCCAGTTTGAATTTTTTTAGAGACTCATGTTAAAATCACGTTTTGATGCTTTCACCATTCAATGAAATGAAACTGCTGCCATTTGCTTTTCTAGCTCATGTTTACAAACACAAACAATATTTAGAAATCGAAGCTCCAGAGAGGTTTTTTTTCAACTTTAAGCCCTGTTGAAAGGTAGATATGTGAATTCCAGCCCAGGGCTCTGTTGTTTTCGTGCTGGGGCTGGCTCATGTTCTGGCACATCTCAGCTGGGGCAGAGTGCACGTGGAGCTGTCTGCACCCATCCAGCAAGGCAAATCCCACTCTGCTCCTATTTAGCACATCCATGAGACCTCTGTGAGACAGCAAAATGCAGTCTATTTTTGTTATTAGGAGAAAACACTTAAACTGATTCTTAAGTGTCAAGCCAAGCATAAAAGTGACTCGCAGAGAATAAGGAACTGCAGTGCTGGAATTTTTTTATTGCTGCACATAAAGTAAGACTATCCTTTTCTCATGTATAATTTGCTGTTTTTTGAGAGCAAGTAGCAAGGCAAGTATTTCTAAGCAAATGTACGTTGATATGTTTCACAGTTTTGGAAATATATTCAAGAGATTTTTTTTAAAATTAGTTTTAAGTATGTTTATCATATGTTACAGAGATGTCCTATTTTGAACCTATTTCCATGAGTAATTACTGAGAAAAAAACAAGGCTTTAAAAATATTTAAGTTAAATTTAAAGTTTAAATTTAAATTTAAGTTAAAGGTGCTGGTTGTTCATCACTACTGTTTTCCTGTGTATCTGGGAAATTCAGAAGTATATGTTGCTGATGAAAATTCTTTTATTGACATATTTCCCTTTATTAAACTAAAAAATACGAAGTGTCAAAATTCACCAGCCATTTCTAGAAATAGTGAGGATGTTTCATTTGTTGCAGAGTATTCCCAACATTAATGCCATTTAATGTGCATTGTGCCATTCTGTGTATCCACAGAAATCCACAATTCTGTGAAATTCATAGAGAATGAGGCTCAATGAAATCAATGAAATGGTGTGTGACCTCCTATTTCCCACGATTCCACACACCAATGCCTCCATGAAGGGAAATAAAAAAACAAAATGAAGACTAAGAATAGATTTTTGCCTGTTCTCCCTGTGTATCACAAGCAGCTTTCACTGGGGTTTTTTTCCCCCCTTATGACTGTTTTTGCTACACCCTTGACATGACCATTATATTCTGCAGCATTTCAAATTGTCATAAAAACTCATTCAAGCAGAAAATTTACCATCAGAGACACATGCCTTGGTTTATTTTAGGGAAAAGTATGAATAGTTCTAGGTCTTCATATAAATGTTTTTTTCTAGAGGCCATTTTTATACTCAAGTTATAATAAAGACTCAAAATAGATCAGAAAATATGATGTCAGCTTGCTTTTACTCTGCTGCAGGATCTGCTGGCAATCAGGCATACCAACTTAACATTTCTTTGAAAGAGTGATAGTGAATTCAGGCTTTCTTCAAACAGTGAGCTGTGACCTACTGCCAGGTAGCACATGTGGACTACATCTTTTCCTATGTCTCCTTTCCTTTCCATTTTTATTTTTCCTTCTTTTGCTCACCTTGGACGAACGAAAAAAAGATGTTTTGGCATGAGATAATGCCTCAAAATGGGAAGAAAGGCATTTTTATTATTTAATTTGAATGTTTTACATTTCTTCCTCGTCCTCAAGACTACTGAAAACAAACCAAACATGACAAAATGGCCTCATCTTCTGTCCCAGGAGATGCAGAATAAAAAGTAGGGAACCTATGAGTCATCCTTGAAATGGAATTGTTTCAGTGATAATCTGAAAAATTATTAATAATATAATAATTAAATGTAAATTACTGATTAAATTATATGTATGTGAAGTTGGAATAGACCAAGGGTTTTTATGTAGATTCCTGCCTCTCCCAAGGCAACAACACATGTGTTTGTTGTAACAGATTTTTGTGTAACATCTCCCTAAAACCCTCCAATAATCAAAGCCTTCCAATAAATGTTACAAGTCCTCACAGCAATTCATTTATGTTTTATATCTTTCTGATATGAAAAGTTTGACACAGAAAATATAAGTTTAATCTAATATCACTTGCTGCAATTGAAGTCCTTGATTTTTCTTTTTTCCTTAATTATATATAAAACCCAGTTTTTAGCCTTCTTTTTCTAGAAGTCTTTCATATTTTTAAAATTGCTATTGTACCTTGTACTTTGGTTTTCTCTTTCCTAGATCAAACCATCACAATCTTTTCAGTCTTTACTCATAATTTGTGACTCCTGCCCTTTTAATACTTTTTGTCCTTTTTATCCTCCTTTGGATTGGATTTTCTCTAATTGATTAAGACATCTGTAAATCATTTCCCATAGCCAGTTACAGAATTTTAGGCAGTACCGTTCCAGAGCCAACCAGAAGAAACAAATTCCTTTCTGAGCCTTACACAAAGAGATTCTCCTTTCATTTTCATTATATGGTTTGTTTTTTTTCTTGTAGCCTGATCTGGTTGATGTGCGTTCAGATTAATTGCCTGAACCCCAGATTCTCTTCTTTAAAAGCCTCAGTAGTGGTATTTTTTGTCTTACTTTTATGTAGTTGATCAGTTTATTCTATGTGTGATACTTTGGTCATGTTTCCTTATTTAATCAAGATGATTCTGAGTTCTCACCATGGTCTTAGGAGAGCTAGCAGGCTCTTCCAGTTTTATTTTTGTCTTCAAGTTTAATAGGAACTCTGCTGATCTGCCAGGAATTTTTTTTTCCTATTACTTAAAATTCATGCCAACTTGTGGTCATCACTTACAAAAGGACTCTAAATCAGTCAATAAACACCAATTTTTTTTTTTTAAAGACTGCAGTAGCCATGTCTCACAGCCTGGATATCTTACTCTTTCAAGCTGTCCAGAAGCATCTGTTTTGAGTTCTTTGTCAGGTGGAATGAATCCTGCACTTCAGATCAAATCATGCTCTTGAAACAACATATTTGTATTGGCACCTTGATAGCAAAAATTGATATTTCATCAGTCTAGCACTGTAGGAACACTGGACTAGGTGGGAGCTTTGAGAAACTGGCAGCAGGAGTGAGAGATGTGTGTTTGTTTCTGGCTTCTCCCAGAACCTGACAAACCACTGGCTGAACAGTACAGTGCCAACTAATGCAGCATTTTTGGTGAAATACTGGGATATTTGGTGAGTGAGACAATGGCTAATAGCACAAGTGAAGGTTTATACTTTCTTTTCTTCCCGCACCCTGTGTTTCTTAGTAGGAAGAGATGATGGAGGGGATCTTACCGATGAATACAATTATCTTAAGGACAGGTGTCAAGAGAGTGGGACCAAACTCTTTTCAGGCAGGAAGAGTCCCAAGGGCAATAGTCACAAAGCAAAGCACAGAAAGTTCCCTCTGAATATAAAAAAATAAAATTTCTTTGCTTTGATGGCAATGGAGCAGTGGAACAGAGAGGTTGTGGAGTCTCCTCTGCAGAAATTGAGAGCCTGGACACAATCCTGTGCAATCTGCTCTAGGTGATCCTGCTTGTCCAGGGGGTTAGACCAGAAGATTTACAGAGATCCCTTTCAGCCCCAGCTATTCTGTGATTCTGTGGTATAACAGCAATGGCTGACTAGTCAAAGGGCTTTGTAAACGCTGACTGAAGCCACAGATATTGCTGTGATCACCCCAAACTCAAATAAATAAAAAGAGTGGATGTAAACAAAAAAATCAAAGCTCATGACCTAGACTGTGAACCAGCTGCTGATTAAATTAGGGCTTTCAAAATACTGGAAGTGTAGGAGCATTTGATACAAATATGAGTGCTAACTTTCATAAATAACCTCATCTCTGTGTTCTTTTGGAGTGGCTACAAGAAAGTTCAAGGACAGAGTAGTAAAGCTGAGATAATAATGAAAGCAGCCGATTGTCAAGGGACACTTGCAATAAAAATGCAATGTGTATTTTATTGTGAATTGTGATTTATTATTTCATCTTTAAGTCCTTGCCTTTCACTCCAGTTTTTACTCCAATCATCCTTTAATTTTCTTCCTTCGTAGCATCACCCACCAATGTCACTGTGTGTTCTCCCACAGGAATCTGAGGCAGGGTGAGCTGTCAGGAAAGGACATGAAGTGGTGATTAATACCCTGGGTGTACAACTAGACTGTTGTCTTCTTGGTATTGATCATATTTTGTGGATGCCTCTCCTGAGCACATCTACTGTTATAAATATTTGATTCTACGTGTTTCTTGAATAAATATTGATCATGCTCCCTTAAATGTGCCCCTGATCTCTTTTTAAAGATATAAGAATAAGGGGGATCCCAAGATCAGTTGTTTGTGACAACAGTTTTGGCAGACATACATAAGGCTTGCTAGCAAGGAAAAAAATATCTTATTTTCTTAGTGCTACTTTTCCTTTTCCCTAAGTCTATGAAAAGGTGGTTTATAACCTGTTACGTGATTTTGGTTGGATTTTCCTTGCCTGTAATTACTAAATGCTTGTTGACATCTGGGTTTCCAATGTCTGCTTGTCTCAGAATATTCCAGGGTGCTACATTAATTCTGTCACCTTATATGAGACACAGCAAATCTCAAGTCTTAGCCTCCATTTCATCAACTCCTTGATGTGGTCTGCATGGGATTATATAATCATGGAAATAGGTCCCAGGCCATTTTCTGAAAAAAATGTCAACTGCAGCGTGAGCTCAAAACGTTTTTTCTTTGGCAGGGATGTGCTTGTAGGAAACCGTGAAATTATTTATACAGAAAATTTGGGCTGGAAAAATGGTGTGCAGGTAAGTTCTAGCTTATATCTGCTCTCAGCCAGGACATGGATGCTGCTCATGGTGTATCCTCAAATCCTGCAAGAGGGATGTGCTCTGAGTGACGTGCTGCTTTTTTTGTAATGAAGCACAATGATAAGTAAAAGAAATGCAATTTACACCCGTGTTCTTTGAAATAACACTGTAACTTTTAGACACATTTCTACTCTGTGAAAAAATAGGATGTATCTAGCTAGGACCCCTAGATAGTATTAAGTTCTGTCATTTTCAACATAAGTAACTTGTCTTAAGATTCCTTCTTCTTAATTAGGCGGATGGCTAAGTGTTCTCTCTTGGAAATGTAAATTACAGAGAGAGATTTCATCACTGGTAAGTTAAAAAGTTTCTCTACATTTGGAAGGCTTGCTGCTAAATGAACAACAACAAAAAAAGCAATTACAACTCTCCTCTGTTATAGAAGGTGTGCATAGTTTATGGCTTGTTTCTTGCTCTTTATTTTTTGCCTTTATATGTTGAACTTATTCTCAGAAGAGAATAAATTAATAGGACTTCTGCTATTTCAGTTTTTCATTCCTAAAATCATAGCAATAAATAGTGGGTTGTTTTTTTTTTCATAGTTTGTTCTGTTATATTCCTGGCTAACTTGTAGCCTTTGATACATGACTTGGTTATGAGTAGTCTGAGCAGTATCTCTGGGATTTCACTCAAGGACTTTGATGGAAGAGTTAATACTTTTGAGGCCTTAGTGTGGATGCAGATGGCTCTACTCTGCAATCTTGGCTTATGCAGGATAAAGGACCAACAGTGGTGATCATTTCTGTAAAAAGATCCTATTGGCTCCCCCAGTTCCTGAAGGTGCATTGATCTCTCTGGTAATAAGTGCTTTAAAATTTGCTGATCTAGGGTTGTAAGTGTCTTAAGAAATTTATAGGAGCTTACAAATCACCAGCGTCATTAGAACTAGTTCCTAAATTATATATATTCACTCTTCTTCGTGGGAGAGGAGGAAAGGATTTTGGGGGAAAATCTTTGTCTCCTTGTTTAGAAAAAAAAATCTTTAAAATTTATTGGAAGTTTCTTTAGAGTAGAATGAAGTGAGGAGTGTCTGATCCTATTCCATGCGTGCTGTCTTAAGACAGTCCATCCTGGCTATAACACTCCATGTAACTATGATTATTTGTTTGTTTGTTGATTGTTTCTATGCTTGACCCTATCCCTTCCCTTGTTTGAAACCCTCAGGATTTTAGTTTATTCTTTATCTTAGGACAAGATGTTTGGGGTAGATGTTAATTGTTGCATTTTGGCTATAGGAGAGTGGCAAAAAGGATAATGCAACATAGTTCCTCATGTAATGGAGAAGCAAAAGAGAGAGAGCTTTATTTGAAGAAACACTACAGTTATATGGGGTAGTTTGCAATACAAAATAGAAAAGACTGATTGAGCCAAGAAGGCAACACCTCTTTGAAAACATGCTTTCTGCAAAACATCATGTTTCTCAGGTGCCCTGCAGGTGCAAAATCATTGTTATAATTTCTTGTCCTTGTACAGCCTGAGAAACCCAAGGCTTCAAGGCTGCTTTTTCCCTGGTTCCCAGCAGTATCCAACAACAGTTAATAGCTCTAAATTTTGCCTGTTTTGAAGAAACAGGCATAGTCTCAGTCCACTGCCCTATTACTTTTGTATTTAATGGAGAGATTAGCACTTCCAAAAAGAAATTTATCCCACCTAATCTGAACACCTCCTAGAGGTGTCTGTCCCTGTTAGGAACCTGAAAGCCCAGACTAGCAGAGAGGATGTCCACCTAGGCAAAAGCCACTGGGCATTTTTACAGGAGTGGCAGTAATATTATTGTTATAATGCATCATCTCTTTCATCCCCAAGAAATGGTGCCTCGTCTGCAACCACAGGGTGATACTATTTTCCTGAATCTAAAGAACACTTGTGTAGTGATTCCCCCAGATTTTTGCCTAGATAGTGAAATTCTTCAATTCTCTTGGTGATACTGGAGTCACTATGTCGTTGGATACTGCTGGGAACCAGGGAAAAAGAAGCCTTGAAGCCTTGGGTTATAGAAATTATAACAATAATTATGCACCTGCTAGATACGTGAGAGACATGATGTTTTGCACAAAGCATGTTTTCAAAGAGGTGTTGCCTTCTTGGACCAATGAGTCTTTTCTACCCTGTTCTGCACAAACTACCCTATATAAGTGTAGTGTTTCTTTAAACAAAGCTCTCTTTTGCTTCTTCATTACATGAAGAACTACGTTGCATTATCCTTTCCACCGCTCCT
>JAOTQZ010000248.1:1126748-1144504 GCA_026546895.1 Pogonocichla stellata | reverse complement strand
TAAAATGGGCAAAAAAAAAAAAAAAAAAAAAAAAAAAAAAGCTGATGGTTGTATTTTTCATGGTTAAGGAAAGAGAAATAACATATTGCTGCCAGTCCTGCAATATGGTACCAGCTACAACACAAAGAGAAGCAGAATTTTGTTACAGGTTGCAAATTTCTTTCTGTGTCCTTGAAAATTTTCACAGGAGTGAAAGCATTGCTCTTCATTTGCAAATTGTTAAAGTTGCTATCATTCTGGTGTTACCTTATCCTAATTTCCTCAGCTTGTAATAGCTGTGGCCTATTTACTTTAGAGGTCTAAATCATCTTGGTTTAGCAGAGCCGTGGTTACCTGGGGCACTTTCTATTCCCTCTAGAGGCATGCTTTTGTGATTATCATGTTTATGAGCCTTGAGCAAGTGGTTGGGAGGACAGCACAGCACTGAGCTCCAGATGGCCCAGTTTTAAGCTACTGACATGATTCTTTTCTTTTTTCTTTTTCTTTTCCTTTTTTTTTTTATTTTTACAAATATTTATTTTTTATTTCCACAAAGTCCATTTCTTACTACAAGCGAATTTTCTGTGATTTTGACTTTTTACCAAGCTATTCCATGGGCTGCTTCACTTACCATGTCTCCTTAGAATGACTTTTAAAGACACTGAAATATATCTCATTTGTCTTCTGAAACATAGAGCTGGGTAAACTGTTAAACCTTAAAGCTTGCCACATTTGAAAGCTGTGAGAACCATGCCAGGCTATTTGGAAATCAAAGTAATTATCAAAATAAAATGACCCAAAATCAGAAATCAAAATGATCAAACATCAACTTATATTTTGTATGCTTCATCATGGTTAGACATTATCATGACTTCATCATGGTTGGACAAACCTTCTTTGGCTCATGGAATTCTGCCATTTTATGGGTGGTGTAGTTAAAAACTAGAGACTTCAGCTTTTGAAGAGGTTGGTATTTTTTCTTGAGTTAGTTTTAACACTTCATTTGAATTTCAGCATGGTTGCAGGCCACTTGCACCACAAAGATATTGCAAGCCAGTCACAATCCTTGCTGGCACAAGAGCACTGTTTTATAAGATATTTTCTGTGAATTTTCTGCGATATTTTCTGATATTTTTGTCTGCAATTGGCACAGAATAGATCTCAAATTGATCAGAGCCAGGTTTAAGGCCCTTTGTATTTTTTTCATTGACTTCTCTTCTTATTCAGGATAGTTTTGATTACTCAAGTTGTTCTCTTCTTTATGAAACTCTGATTTGGACAATATGGTTTTGGAATGTTTAAAATTTTTTTCTTTTCGTTGTTTTCTGGATGCCATGTTATGGAATGGATTTGTCCTTTGCTAAAAAAATTAAAGTTTCATTTTTGAGGAAAGGGTTACAGGGCACTGCTCAAAGAAGTCACCTGCTAAATCAGTTTACTGTAAGCTCTCTTCTCTCACTACCTGCTTCAAGTAGATGACACCATACATAAGAAATCAGTCAATATTTTCAATGAAAACATTTGTAATATTTTTGTGGAGGCCATACAGTGTTTCAGACCAGACTCTTAGTCATACTCAGTGATTGTTGATGACTGTAGTGTCCACATTCATTATGCAGCTTCAGTAAAAAAACATGTTAGATAAGGAAGATATTAAGGAAGTGATAGAGATTAAAGCCATGGATTTACTTCTATCACTGTTCCAAACACAAGATGAATCAGACATAACATCCTAAAATCACTATTTCTCTTTTTTGTGTGTATAGGTGCACGTGAGATGCCATTTCTCGTGGGACAAGAACAAGGAAAAAATGAATGTAGTGGAAAAGGACCTGAATTAAGTGGTTTGAGTTCTTCATACCTCCACAGAGAGTGAAAGCAAGAGGTTTGAAAACCTGTCCCTGGCAGCACAGTAACTTTGCACTGTCAGGAGACCCAGCACGTTCCTCCAAGGCACCTGGCACTAACCACCCTCACCACTGGCCCAGATGGAGATATCCTCATTTTGAAACACCCCTTTATTTCTCCATGCAGAGGCATGCATCACAAATTGATTGAACAGGCGTGTTTATGTCAGCATTAGGCTCACTGTGGAGGGCTGAGATGAGAAGGGACAGATACACTTATGCAAGCAATGCAAGTTCAGCTCGCTTTATTTTGGTGCTTGGAGACAACATCACGTTTTCTACAATCAAGGCAGAAGCTGTGAGGGTGCTCACAGAAACAACTATGAATATAAGTGAGTGAAATACAGTGTTGGCAAGTTTTGCTTATCTATTTGCTTGAGAGAAGGGAAAAGAAAAGCAAAATTAAAAATTTTTCCGTATTTTTCCACTGTATGTGTGGGCAAAATTCTATTAAGTATCTTAATAGCATTAATAGTTCTTAAGTATAGGAAGGAGCATAAACAATAGGATTTTTGGTGAAATTGCATTTTAATGGTTGGCACACTACTATCTGGTTAAATTCAATGCATTCCAGATATGGGTTTCCATGACCAGTTATGTCAGTATCCAAGGTTTTATTTTAGGCATTTTTCCCAGTGAATATTCTGGCAACTCATCCTTTGTCATGAAAAAGGTGTATGAGAACAGCTGGCTTTTTTTTTGTTGTTGTTGTTGTTGTTGTTGTTGTTGTTGTTGTTGTTGTTGCTGTTGTGTTTTTGTTTTTTTTTTTTTTTCTTTCTTCTGTGGAGCCTGATTCCATAGATAGACTCTGAGAACATCTGTTGTGAGGAGCCTTGCAGGTGAGACAGGTAAATGAGAACTTGTGTTTTGCATCCCAAAGTCAATTTTCACAGGGGAAAGTGCCCATGTCCTTTGGTCCTATCAAGCTGGGTACATAGGTGATGCTCCATAACCAAAAATACAGATGCCTAGGAAGTTCTGATGTTTCTAACTGGAGTCTGGTCAAAACCAAGTTAATTCAAATATTTGAAAACTTGCTTGAAATTCAAGTCTTAGCTTGACATGGAGACCTGAATGGAGCCTTTAGAATTCACATTTTTACCTGGAATGCCTTATATGATCAAGAGGTACTTAAAATTCAAGTTCTTCTGGAGTTCAAAGTCTGATAGCGAAGATGTTACTTGGCTGTATCAATGTCTTGGCTTCACTGTCCAAAGCCATGTCATGCTGGCAGTTCACAATTTCACACTGTTCCTCAGTGGGCTGGGCTCTTGAGATGTACTGACACAAATATAAACAGAATTCTTCAGAGCTCCTGACCACATGCAAATCTTTCCAATTACAATGTTTTGCCAGTCTTTACCTCCCATCACCATCTAAAATTATGCTTTCTTTTTGAGGTGAGTATTTGTTTAATCTGACCAGAATTTGGCCTCCCTGATTGAATTCTTAGTGCTCTGGGCTCTTGGCAAGGCCAGAGTGTTTGAGGCCAGTTCTCAGGTCTGAACACACAAAGAACCCCCGATGAAGGTTGGTAAAAAAATTCTGCTGCTGGTTCTGGTTTGCTGAGTGTCTCATTTGGAGTTTTTACAATCTGATGTGAGTGAGTAGCTCTGTTTTCTCATTTAATTATTTTTCCCTTGGGGATTTGAGAACAATATAATTTTTTACCAATGTTTTGGTATAACATAATATTCCTGGGAGGATTTTGCTGCCAGGTGTTGGATGATACTGCATCTCTAGAAGTGAGGCTGAAAACATCTGTAGCTGCATGTTTCAGATTCAAACTTTGATTCTTGGTGATATTCTAAGCCATCAGCACTGGGTGTCTTCAAACAGTAGCTTCATCTGCTCAAAATAAGTTCCAGGCATTTGCTGATGGAATTTATTTATCTATTCCAAATTTTGGGAAAAGGATAAAAGAACCTGCAAGTAGCCTATGTTTTCAAAAGGGAGTCAGAACTTCAGTCAGAAACTGATCTCCATGCTGACTTGATGAGATTTGGATGATGAACATAGGTGCCAGAATAAATCCCATTTTCTCTGTAGGCCTCCTGTGTCTGACACATCTGAGTGACATCCACAGGACAGGGATCCTGCAGTGGTTGTGCTCTCTGAGACTCCTTTTCTGGGGCTGTGTCTCATTTCCAATGCCGTGGCATGAGGACATAGTGACTTTTACACCTTGCAGAAAATTCCTTTAAGGTGGCTTTCAAGAGGTGATTTTTTTGAATCTAAGAGACATTTAAGTGGATTTAAAGTACCTTTGGAAAAATATTAATTAATTCAGCATAAGAAGTTTGGTTTCACTGCAAAACCAGTGTGAGATTGCAAGGGAAAGCAAATGATTTGCAGCTCTCCAGAGCATTTTAGAAACTATTACTGCATGGCTGTTCAACAGCAGAGCAATTCCTAGAGGTCAGCACGAGCTGTCAGATCTGCTTGCATTGCCTTGTGCCACTTAGTCTCCTCTAATTGCTGACAGGACTTGTACACTGTAGAAAAAATCTCATACCCTGTTCTGATAGGAAAATAGAATATATCAGAACATGGGTATTTATTTTCAGATTTTTTATTGTTTGAATGCACACCAACCAAAAATTTGCACTTAAAAGGATGCCTGTATTTTATATTATGACACATAGATTATCATTTACTAGTGCAGTTCTTTCAGCTAAATTTAGAAAGACAGTTTTAGGTCATGAAGTCTAGAGAAACATTTCAAAAAAGAGAAAAAAAGAATATGTACCATTAATATGCCACGTATGAATTTATGTGGATAACACTTGAAATGGAGATTGTTCATCATTCTCCATCCCAGCAGATTTTATTATAATGGACTCTGACTGGGATGTTATATGCACAAATGCACACACAGAGCACTTAACCCATTCAAAAAGACAGGCCATTCTGTAGTGTTTAGGATGGATTTAGTTAATTGAGTATTGATTTAAAGAACTTGGAATAAAACTGTCCTAAATGGCATCTATGTTGTACAAGCATCAGTTAGTATGCTCTCAGTCACTGTGGGTGGAAATGGACAGAATAGACTTCAGGAGAATGGCCTGGACTGAGAGTGGGGTCAGTGTTGATATCCACACTGAATTGACAGTGAAGTGAGAAATGCAGAGATCAAGGACTGTGGAGTGAAATATTCTGCCCAGTAAAATCTGCAAGTAGCAAAACCATATAAATGAGCTGAATGAAGTCTGAGAGCCACACAATCTTCACTGAAGATAAAGTTTCTTTTAATTCACAAGAGGGATGCAATAATTTCACAAACCCAGCATATTTATATCTAGTTCAGAACACTTATTTGGAAATAATTGCTCATTTTCTTTCACATCAATGTATTATCATCATTTTATTTAGGTTTGTCAGCACCCTCTCTTCATTGCACTATCTTTTACAAGTGTACAAATATAAATCTTCTGTGTCCATGGGAGCACACATATGTATGTACATAAAAGTATACCCAAATACACTTAAGACCCTTCATATTTTTCAGGAGAGAATTTTTCATTACCTTGTTATATCATAGTAAGACCTGAAGAGCCTTTTGTGTCAGTTGTAAAGATGTCAGGTTCTACTAATAAAAGACTTGGACATGAGCATGGGCATAAGAAAATTTAGGAAGAAAAAAGAATGCTGCAATTATGTAATCCCTGAATTTTGTTAAATGAGCAAATTAAAATCAATAGAAAATAGTAGTGGGAAAATATATCTTCCAGGTTTCAAGCTCCAGAATTACTCTTCTTCTCACAGAAAGCTTAAGTACAGAAAACCTCCTGACCTGTTGTGTGTTCTCAACTGACTCTCATATATGTGGCCATAAGATGGATATTACTGTCTTGGCACAGATGTTTAGGAGAAAACTGGAGTAGAAATAACCTTCAGCTAACTTGCTCTGGCAAAATTTTGGGAAGTATCCTCTGTGTTTTGTCAGAGCTTAAGTGAACCACATGGCTTTGAAATTAGTTTTTAAGAATGCACGAGCTCCAGAAAGCCAAGTATTGTAGAAGACAACTTTTTCCACACTTGCAGTATCTAATAGTGCAAGGAAATCTCCCACATTCATACTCTTAGAATACTGATGTTGAGTCATGAAGGAGAATCATGCAAAGCCATGCTGCAACCTCATGGTTTCTTTATTCTAACAAATTATAGTTCTCATGTGCATGACTCTCTTTCTGCCTGTCAGTCAATTTACTCAACCTTTCAGCTGTTTGTAGTGTAAATATGATGAGTTTGAACTTATCAGTTCACATGACCCACCAAATCTCCTTGTCACTAGCAATTATGAGTGTTTAGTGCTACACTTAGCCCTGTGTCTCTGTTTCCCTCTACTGTTCTGCTGAGACATTGCTTGTTTTTCCAGCCTAAGCCACACTAAGCTCACCTTAAAGCCAAATTGTGTTACTTGCTTGTCTACAAACATCTGCCAGAAGGCCTCCAAAACTATTAGAATGCACGGTTTGTGGTGTGTCCACATTGCACAAAAACATCTGGGTAGAGATGTACAAAAACCCCATAGCAGACAAAGTTTTTGGGGTGGTACAGCCAGCAATGACAGCAACAGAGATGTCATGTCCCACTTGTTGGATGAAAATTTCTTTGACTGAGGCTGAGATAAGATGAGATGAAAGGAAAGCCCCAGGAGGGAAAGCAGTTCTTCCACCTGCTGCTTTTCCACCAGGGATATCCAGTGGGTTTGTAAAACCCTGTAAAGGTAAAACAGGGTGAGATGGAAAGTAAAATAAAAGAGGGAAACTTGCACATGATTCCCTAGATGTGTTGCTGTGGTGAGCAATTTTCACGTTTTGATTCAGTGGAAAACAAAATTGTATCTGGCCAAAATAAAAATATCTAAAAATATCTCTTAGATTTATTGTCATTTGTGAAACACCTTCAGGGAAGACACAAACATTAACAATTACTTTAAATATGTTTTTCTTTACAAATGTAAAGCTTACATTGGGCTGGTTGCTGAGGTTTGCCTTCCTCATGTCTTGACTCTTCCTCTCATTTAATTATTTCTTTCAGCAAAAATATTTCAGCAAAGTTTGCAGTCATCATCCACAGCAGCAAATTTACTCAGACTTGTATCTTTTGATGGGCAAGCAAATGCCTGTTGAAGTAGGAAATCTGGTCCTGCTTTGTTCACATAAAATAATGTTTATCTTCAAGATTTTCTGATTCCTGATTTCTCCCCTAATTTAAAAGATTTACTTGGAAGTTCTCCTGTTGTATTTCCACATCAAAGAAGGACATAATTTTAATATTGAAGCATTTTATAACACTGTGTCATATGATACCTAATAATGAACTTCAACGCAATTTTCAAATCAACTTAGACATGAAAGCAATGAAATCTCAGCTAGAGCAGATTGTGGTAAAAATGCATTTAGATCTTATATCTTTGACAAGTCAGAAACTAACAGTTCTCTGAAACACAAAGAGCTGCTTCACCCATCTTTGACCAGTCTTTGCTACCTGCATTTTAAATTACAAAATCTGAACCAAAAAGCCTCTATACTAACAAATATTTAACATATGTGAGCATACTTGCAAGGCAGAAATGAATTTTAACATTTTTAAGAGCAATAAAATTAGGAAAGGCAAATGAACAGTCTGGTTCTGCAGACTCCAGTTCAGGTAGTTCATTTCAAGCTGTTTGAAGGCAAGTTCTATGTTATTTAAAAATCTCAGTTCTTCCAAATAAATTACAGCAAATGTTAGCTATTTTGAACAGAAAGAACTGGCAACTGAAAAACAGGGAACAAAGGGCTTATTAAACTAGATCTGAGGTTCTTTAGGAATATATGAATTTTAAAATGTGTATCTTTTGAGCATTACAAAGGAAAAAGTAAATATAAGTATGTATACACAGACACAGACATGCTTATATTTGTAGAAGTACAAATGTAAAGCAGAAAGAAGTAATTCAAAAGCACCTGATTTTATTGACATTCAATGAAATCACAGCTATTCTGGGAAGCAAGGAATGTATGAGTTGTTTCAAGGCTGTATAGAAATAAATGAAACAAAGCAAAAAGGTGACCTTAGGTTGCCTCAGGTATTTCAGACAAGCACAGGCAAACATATGTGCTTATTTTGGCATGGACACTCAGGACCCCTCTGCAGCCAGGTTCTCCTACTTGCTGAACACCACCAAATAATTTGAGTATGAGATATAACCTAAGGTGATCAACCTTGCTGAGATTTAGCAGAGAAAGGAGTGCAATGTTAGCTCTTCTCATTTGTAATACAAATGTCAGAAATTGGTGTGCTTGCAAACTTTATATCCTTGTTAGAAGCACGGTGTAAAATCAATATGTTAGTGCACAAACTCTGTCTCTAACCTGCTCATGGGACTCATTGACAGATTTGACTTTGACTTCCTCTTTCAGAAGTCTTGGTATTTGCCCTCTTGTGCAAGAGACCAAGCTTTAGAAGTAATGTAGATATTGGCTATGATGGCTTTATGTCTCTGGTGCTTAAATAGAAAGCATTTAACCTCATGAATTTTTAAATTGTATTAATAGATACAAACATTGGCATTCCACACGTTTATAAATTAATAAGACACAGCAAAGGGAAGCAATAAATAGTGAAAACTAATGAAAGTGAAATCCAGTGCATGTCCTGAAATGTTTCTGGCAGATACAGTGCCCATTTTCTTTTGGAATTGTTTATTGGAACTGTAGCTCTCTTAGAGTTGCATTAAAATTTCATCTGTGCTGAACCAGGTGTTCTTCAAATCTTGTTCGGAAAGAGATTTCTTTCAGTTCTCCACCCTCCCTGGTATGCATGCAGTATTGTGTATTTTCTTTTTGGAACTTACATATTTTTCAAAAACCTGTTGCATCTAAAGTACATTAGTGTAGGAACCTGACACATCAACAGTACCACTTGTGGTAAATGCTGTACAAATACTCAAATAGGCATGATTCTGATTTCAATTCTCTACAATTATCTTAGAAAGAAGATAAAATGAGCAAGTGGGGCAATCAATAGCTGGGAGCATGTTGGAATTTTAAAACTCAAACAAAAATATGTGTAATATTTTGCTAGAACAAGCAGAGGATAAAAGCAAATATGAATCAAACTTCCTTCAGGATTGTTTTTGTGCCTCTCTCTAAAGAGATCCAGCCTCACTATATATATTCCTGTCAGCTGTCTTGCTACTCAATTCTCCTGGCTTTCATCAGGGCCTTAAAGTTGGTGATTTTACACTGTAGCTAATGTGAAATAGAAAAGTCTTCCCTTAAAATAAATATCCTTTTGGTTCTCTGGCTGTCTCTGCCCAAGCATCTCCAGAAATGATAGTAAAGAGAGGTACTTTCCCTGAAGGCTTTTTTGGGGCATTTTGTTTTCAAGACTTTTGAGATTTCAAGACCTGAAATACCTAAGCAGCACATATTAAAGAAACAAATACAAATTATTGATGGAGGCTACTAGAGCTGTCTGATTTTTGTGCCACAAACAGCCACGACTTTTGGCTGTGACAAATACATAGAAATATGTCCCCAAGAGTGAGAATTGTCACTCAGTGAAATAAAGGGACCATCATCAAGGCAGATCTCTGCTGAATTACTTGTGCTGTTCTGCAGTGGCTGGTACAGACCAGGCTGGAGAGAGACTCCACTGGAATGAATGGCAATTTCATGGCAATTCATGCAAACATTGCTCATATCTTCTGGCAAGGTTATCTAAGGAGAAAACTATAAAAAGAAAGTATTTAAATGAGCTTTAGCAGATTGCAGGTCTGTACACTACCCCCCTTGTTTGCAACTGCTTTCATACATGAAATATATAAATATGGGGTCTTTTTTGCATTTAGTAGATGAATTAAGAAACAATTATATTACACAGTAAAAAATTAAAGGGCTACTGACTTGTGATACTAAATCATTTATTGTACAATAATATACTTGCAGGAATGAGCAGATGTTTAACTGTATTAAAAGGTAAATAAATTTTTCCCAATTACTGAAGTCCATAGGCATTTTTTTATTGAGGGGGATAGCTATCAGATTACTCAGTGGGAATGGTCCCAAACAAACTTCCCTGCAACACTGATTTATTTTATGAATCTGTTTGGTAGACTTTGGAGAGTGAAGTAGGAGAGACATTTCAGAGTCTGTATTAGAGTTGTCACAAGGTGTGCTGTACATTTGATAAGATTATCTAAGCTCTAGAAAAAACCCCAAAAACTTCCAATGTGCTGATTTCTGAGTAGAAATTACGATAAAAAAGCATCTTTTGATTTTAATTTTTTTTTTTCTTTCAGGAGATGACCAAGTCTGGGGGATCTTGATACCTCTACAGAGAAAGAAAAGAAAAAATATTATGGTAAACATGACTCTTAGCAAGATCTACAGCAGTTTTATTTAAAAATCTTCTGTATGAAACATTCATGACTGACAGAAAAACTACTGCTAGGATGGACTAAATAAATCTTGCTGTCATGTTTTGACAGTTTTCCTTTTTTTTTCTTACTGGTTCCATTTTCATAAGAAAAATGAGAAAAATATTTAATACTTTCCAGTCTATATTTTCTGCCTATCTTCACATTGGTTTATAACCATGGAAATGCTTCTAAGAATATCATTCTTCACCAGATTAAGACATTTTCTGTTGTATTATTCAAACGTGATTTCAGCAGAATGTGTAATAAAACTGTGGTAGGTGTATGTGGGATTACTTTACCTTCTTGCAACAATTTTTATGACACCCTTGGAAGTTTGAAGCTGAAATATTAAAGCATCTTTCTTCTGGCAGAGAAGTTTAAATATTTTGTTATGAAAATGAAGAAAGCTAAGACACTGATTTGCTTCTTTTTTCTCCCCCTCTTGCAACTTCCTGTATTTTTCCATTGGAAAATAATAACACAGTATATATTCATATATAATAAGTAAATAATAATATGTATATAACTGCAACAAGCAAGATAATAGTAATAATTTTAAACCAAATAAAAACACAGCACCAGCCTGTTCACTGCTAGCACATAAGTCAAAGGAGCCCAGGTCAATGACAGATAACTCTTATCCCAAGCCATACAAAATAGCATAATTCTCTTATCTGGGGAATTCTTTTAGGATTCTGGCTTCACCTGACGTAACTCTGTTCTCTGTGGATGGAAAAATGCATCTCTCTCAGATTTGGCATCTTTGTTTTTGATCAAGGTAATAAATCTTGAAGTGCATACTTGTATTTCCTGATCCATATTTCCACACAGTACCCCTGTGGCATGAGTATTCTGGCATCAGCTGCTGCAGTAAAACTTTCAGGAGGAAAACCAGTTTTGTTTCAAACAGTCATCTGTAGAAATTTGTCCTTCTTTGATATCACTTGATACTGACTTTTGAACCAAAACTGCTTTGCTCTAGGCAAGGATAGCTGTTAACCCCTGGCAGTACTTGAATTCAGAGAGAATTTTGGATCTCCATTCAGAGAGGGCTTCACTTCATGCAAGTCCATTTATCTCTTATTTTAATGATCAATTGGCCCCAAATACATGTTAAAGGACTCTGTGATATTTTCTTGGTACTGAACACCTCCAACCACACACCCATCCTTGGTTCCACACTCCTGTGCAGAGGGGCTAAAAAGTGTTGGCATAGGATGAGAGAAAATTGCAATAATGATCATCCTATCTGAGAAGAATCAACCCTCAGAAACCTGCTCACAGCAGCACAAGCCACAGAATCACAGAATCACAGAATCACAGAAATCACAGAAATCACAGAGACACAGAATCAGAGAATCACTGAATCACAGAATCACTGAACCACTGAATCACAGAATCACTGAACCACTGAATCACAGAATCACTGAACCACTGAATCACAGAAATCACAGAATCAGAGAATCACTGAATCACTGAATCACAGAAATCACAGAATCACAGAAATCACAGAAATCACAGAATCATAGAATCACTGAATCACAGAATCACTGAATCACAGAAGTCACAGAATCACAGAATAACTGAATCACAGAATCACAGAATCATAGAATCACTGAATCACTGAATCACAGAAGTCACAGAATCACAGACTAACTGAATCACAGAAATCACTGAATCACTGAATCACAGAAATCACAGAATCACAGAATCATAGAATCACTGAATAACTGAATCACAGAAATCACAGAATCACAGAACCACTGAATCACTGAAGCACAGAAATCACAGAAATCACTGAATCACAGAATCATAGAATCACTGAATCACTGAATCACAGAAATCACAGAATCACAGGATCACAGAATCATAGAATCACTGAATCATAGAAATCACAGAAATCACAGAAATGACAGAATCACAGAATCACTGAATCACAGAAATCACAGAAATGACAGAATCACAGAATCACTGAATCACAGAAGTCACAGAATCACTGAATCACAGAATCACAGAATAACTGAATCACAGAAATCACAGAATAACTGACTCACAGCAATCACAGAATCACAGAGTCACAGAAATCACAGAATTACAGAATTACTGAATCACTGAATCACAGAATGGTTTCGCTTAGAAGGGACCTCAAAAGCCTTCTTGTTCCAGCCCTCCTGACACGGGCAGAGAATGTTCCATGAGACCATGTTTCCCATCCAGCCTGGTCTTGAACACCCCCAGAGATGAGGACTGCACAGACCTCTCTGGGATAAAGATCTTTTTGAACTTTTCTGGTGGCCATAATGAGAGGCAGAAGGCAAGGTGTAAATATATAACACTAAAGGTCCCTGATAGGACCAGAAGAGTTTTACACTTGCTGTCTGAGCATCTGGCATAGGATGGCAGCAATGGCTGATGGTGCCATTTTGCTCAGATCTCACTCTTAAATTTCACTCAGGCTGCCTGGACCAGTCTATTGTTTTGGGAATAGCTAAGACAAGTAGTAAATTAAAGCATGCCTGTCATTGGGAAAAAAAAGGAAAACAAAAGTGGTTAATGAGACCAGCTCCTTGGTCCTTCAGCACTATATAATGTGACTTCAATCACATTATAGTGATTAAGACTGGAAAATGAGAAGTGTGATAAGGTGCTAAGGAGATGTTAATATATGAGTTTGAAATAGCAAGCAGGTTGTCTCTCAGCTGTGCTAAAGATGGTCATCTGTAGAAATGGCAATGTATAATGTGTGTTATGGAACAGTAGCATTAATTTTGCAGGAGAATGGGAAAGATGAAACTCCAGGTGATGAAAGTGAACAGAGATGCCCACTTACATCAGGCATTGTACACAAGAACTAGAATGATAAATACCAAGATCTGAATTTTGCAAGTTATTTCTTACTTTTTTTTTTCTCTGCTGTCATATCAGGCAGTTTTAATACCTCAGAAGCAGCTTGTATACAGCTCTGACATTTATCTTTCTGCACATCACAAGAATGTCAGTTGAAAACCTGGTGGAATATATTAATTAACTAATGACTCTACCACACACACACAAAATACCTATTTTTCTTTACTTTTTTTGGATAGAAGAGCTAGTTTTAGCTCTTTCTGAATCCTTTATTTTCAGTTATCACACAGCATTGGACAACAAGATGGTCTCCATTTCTCTGTGGCACAGCTCAGCTTTCCACCATAGTTGCTTGAATATCATCTCTCTTCCTCTCTCTTCATTCATATATTCAGAGTTGTCTGCAGGCTGCAGTCTGTCTGTCCATCCCAGTAAATGCAGAGAGCATTTCCATCAGGAAGGCCTAAAAAGAGAAATAGGTGTGGTTTTATTTTAAACAGTCAGGGAAAGAACCGAAGTGTCATGTGTTAATTTGCTTGGATCTCATTCTGACCCAGTAATATTGTCCATTATTACTAAACAGTGGACAAAAACCATGCCACAGAAAAAGCTGTGTAAGCTTTGTTTTTATCTTGTGTGTGACCATTAGTCTAATTTATAATTAGATATATCTATCTATATCTATATCTATATCTATATCTATCTATATCTATATCTATATCTATATCTATATCTATCTATATATCTGTACCTATCTATATCTATATCTGTATCTATATCTATATCTATATCTATCTATCTATCTATCAATCAATCTATATCTATATCTATATCTATATCTATATCTATCTATCTATCAATCTATATCTATATATCTGTATCTATCTATATCATCTATATCATCTATATCTATATCTATATCTATATCTATATCTATATCTATATCTATATCATCTATCTGTCTAAAATGCATTGTGCAAGAGGAAGTCAATCTGTGAGATCCCCTCTCAATGTGTGCCTTTCTCTGAGGCATAAATAGACCTGCAGGAATATTCTGAGTCTGATTGAAGACTCATTTTGGTCCATGGAAATAATAACTACATTTTTTTCATCAGTGCATAACAAGGGGGAAAACATGACTCTTTGGAATCACAGTCTAAAACCTTGTGCTGCCTGTACCCTTCCATTTCCAGCTTTACTAGCAGTGTGTATGAAACTATATTATTATTTCCCAGTTGTTCACTGTAATGTAGTTTCCAGAAGTTCTGCAAGATGTGAAAATTCCGCAAGAGGTGAAAATTAAAATCATGACATTGAATAATGTGAATATGAGTGAATAGCAATGAACTTGTAGAGCTATTGCTCTGGAATGAATGGTGATTTTCGTGGGTAGAAGATTTCTTGGGTATCTTTGCACAGATATTATCCTGCTTGTTTTCTCAGACCATCCCAGTCATGGCACAGGCCATGATTTTCCTCCATTATAAAACATAGCAAATCCCAAGTCTTCTAGATAAAATAGTAGATGTTTCTTATTTTATTTTGCATTTGACTATCTAAAGATTGACCTTTTGATCATGTGAGAGTAAAATAAATGTTGATCCTATTTCTTGGTTGTTCAATTACATAAAGCTGTGGAACATGAATATTTCAAGTAGATCTCTCTTCATATATGTGTTGCATACACTTGTATTCTGTGTGAAGAGTATTTCCATTTCTACAGTACTTGCAGTCAAGGGCTAAAAATGAGCATGGAAATATATATGTGTATATATAGATATATAGATAAATAGATATATATCTATGTATCTGTATATCTAATCTATATATCTATATATCTATATAGAACATATATAGATAGATATATAGATATAATTAGGCTTTGTTGTTATTTGGCAGAAATTATCATAAGAAGAAGAGTATAGGGCAATTGCAGTCATACCAAAATGGAAGGATTAAGAGTGCTGATTCCCAAGCTGATATTTACAGATAACTGGTGGTACAAAATGAAGATCCTAACCAAAATCCCTAAGGATGAGGCCCAGAAGGACTAACTGTCTGCACAAAATGGGAACCAGTGGAAGAGTTTGCAATTAACTTTAGCTTCTTGGCAGATAATGAAGTTTCATACATTTTTTATTAGGAATTATTAATCCAAACATTAACATCTATCAGAAATCACTCTGCTATTAATTTTCATTTTCTTCTAATTTAAATTGTTGTCATCCCATGGAACAGCACAATTTCATGCAATTTTGATGATGAATGACATCCCAACAGGAGGAAAATACTCAGGGAGCTACTTGAAATCAATTCTGGCTTGGGCCTGAGAAGTCCTTGTGATGTTTAATAATGTATATATCTGGAGAAATTGTGATCCTCTAACAAATCATTTATAAATGGAAAAAGAAGGCTGAAGTGGTCATAAATATTAACAGCAGAAACCCTCCCAATGCATTGTATTTTATTCTTTAGACATATGGTGTTCAGCATGGACAAATGAAAATAAGACTTCATTTTCCACTAGGAAAATTTTTCATAGCTTTAATATCACAATGGAAATGGGGACATCTTAGTATTTAAGGATTCTTAGTGGGGAAAAAAAGCAATGAGACAGAGCTGATAGATTTTGTCCAGCTTCAGATTTTGCCCATCTTCCACAGAAGTAATTGTTTCATACAGGATAACCTAGGGAATGGGACTTGGTCTGACAGTCAGCAATTGTATTGTGCATTGTTCCTCTTGTGTTTTTCCCCTTTCTCTCACAAATTTTCATTACAACAATAATAAAAACAATAATTAGAATTATAACAATAATAAACTTAATATGCTTTATGTCGTTTGTGAAATGGTCCTCACCTCAACTGATGAGTTTTCCTTTTTCTTCTGATTCCCCATCCCACTGAAGGGAGGAGAGTCTGTGTGCATGTGACTGCATGGTACTTAGCTTGCTGACTGAAGTTAAACCACAATGCTTATTTAAAACTGCAAAAGCTCTATAGCAGTTACAAAAGTATATACAAAAATACAAAGTAGAATTAAGTCAAGAATGAAAAAATAAAAGCACAATTTCTTTTGTGTTTGTAAGTTCTGACATGGGCCTTTTCCAAAATGTTCATAATCATTGGAATTTGATTATAAAGGATAAATAGCTATAAATTGGACAGAAATATTGCAGAATTGATGCAAACTCAAACAGCTGAGCTGTATTTCTTAGCAAGCCAGTCCAAGATCAGCTCTATAAGAATACACAAGCAGTTAGCCAATTTTCAAAACTATTATTCAGAACTTCCAAACCTTCTACTGCTTGGACACTGTACAATGTATTTTTTTAATGCCAACAGTCCAGTTAATGAAATTAAACACTCTTCTGAGACCATTGCCAGGAAGTGCTTAGAAAGTGTTTATGCTGATATTTGTGTTGAATCAGTTAAGTTAACAAAGTAAAGCTTCTCCTAAGGATGTAGGGAGTGCATTTCCCATGTTGCACACAAGTTCTTGTCTTTCTGAATCTGAAATGGCTCAGCATGAGTGTTTGCTGATAGGACAGAGCTGGACCAAGTGATGCAACTCTAATGACTATAATTTCCTCTAGACCTTTTAGAGAAGAAAGCTTCAAAGAAATAATGATATTTAATTGCAAAATATATCTACTTTTTCTTACAGGAAATACTATGCTGCTTACATCATGGTATTATCAAAGTGTTTCTTTCAACTTTTTGTTTATAATCCATTTGACTCTGAAATACCTCTTTGTGAACAAGAACTTTGCCAACTTTGTTATCATGAAACTTAGGTAAGTGAATGATGACCATTTTCCCTCTGGAGCTGCATCTCTAGGAGCATACATGCTTATACATGTATGTGGATTTTCAATGAGGATAAGTCACCTTTAGAAATCTATTTCATCATTAACAAGGACAGGCCTATTTGTTGCTGTGCTAGCCAAAATCAGAGATATTCTTAAAATATCTCAGTACCTAGATGACTTGTCATTTTATCCTAGTGGGAGGATTTTGTTTCTGAGAAACAGCGAAGCTCCTGCTGAATTTAGAGCTCAGTAGGAGCAGTGAGCAAGGGCTGCCAGGAGATGCTTTTGATCAGTGTTTGATCTCTGTGAGAGATTCCCCAGCAGGGTCTTTGTTTCCAGCTGCAGGCTTTAATCATGGCTGTATCTACCAAGCCAAGCCTACCCAAAAATTCTGCCTAGAGCTCAGACCAGACCCCTCAAGTGTTCTGTGGCTTCTGCTCCTGGCAGAGGCACCCATATGCCATTCCAGGACACTGCAAGCTTATGCATGTCAATGGATATAGCCTTCAGACAGCAATTATTTAATTTGGCCTAGATACTGTAGGTAAGTGGCACATTTTAATTAGTGTGAATTAATCACCCCTTCTACAAACCACTGGCATTAAGACTGTAGACAACCTTGATTTACCAAAATATGAGTATTGGTCTAGCATTGATACTCAGCTGTGAGGGACAAAAAGACTCTCTGACAATTTAAAGTTAGAAAGTGTATGTTTATTCACACAGCAGTGGGGTAACCCCCTGACATGCATTGTGAAATTACAGGTGATCACAGAGTCTATTTATTGACAAAAGCTTC
>JAOTQZ010000248.1:1087962-1118517 GCA_026546895.1 Pogonocichla stellata | reverse complement strand
GTTCCGCTTTTGACAGTCCCTTCCCTGTCCATCAGTGTAACCCTGCCCCTTGTTCCAGTCCCTTCCCTGTCCATCACTGTAACCCTGCCCCTTGTTCCAGTCCTTTCTGTGTCCATCACTGTAATCCTGTCCCTTGTTCTGGAACCTTCCCTGTCCATCACTGTAACCCTGGCCCTTGTTCTGGAACCTTCCCTGTCCATCATTGTAACCCTGCCCCTTGTTCCAGTCCTTTCCCTGTCCATCACTGTAACCCTGCCCCTTGTTCCAGTGTAACCCTGCCCCTTGTTCCAGTCCTTTCCCTGTCCATCACTGTAACCCTGTCCCTTGTTCCACTACCTTCCTTGTCAGTCTTACCCTGGGCCAATCCCTAGTTGTTCCACCCCTTTGGAAATCCAAACCAAGTTTAAACAGTGTAAAATGAGGGGTTGATATGGTCTGTAATAATGTAATTAGGAATTGGTTAGGTGTGGCTTGTAACCAGCCTATAATTTAAGGAAAAATTAAGTCGCTTAATTACCTGTATATTGAAGGATTTTCACTTTTCTGTATCTTCAACACATATTCTTTAAAAATATGTCCCCGTAAGCTTGAACTCAAATATGTAGACAAGGGAAAAAATGAAAGTTCATGAGGGAAATAAGTTCTGATGGTAAGTTTGGTCACTACTTTTTCCAGTAATACAAATTACAGAATGTCGATGATATATGAACATAAAGTGGGCAAATTAATTTGGAGAGGAAATTGAGAAAAATATAAATGAACTCTATTTTGCATAAGAGTGCTGAGACATTATAATTAAGCAATGAATTTTATTAGTAATATAATTCTGTCCGTGAGGGTAAAATGGCAAATCCATTTCAGATTTTCCAGTGAATTTGTAGTAATAGACCATATTTGCACTAATGGTGAGACTTGTGGCCCAAGCATTGACCTGGGACGCCGTGCAGTAGCATTAAGATCAGAAATAAATCATATGAAATGAGGTAAATATTTCAATGTATACCTTAGTAATTTCTTACTTTTAGCAGGACTGATTAGATCTTTGACTCTAATGTCAGCCACTAATACTGCTGTTGTTCAATAAAGGAGAATAAGTTTGTCCAATGCAAATAGATTGGCCAAGATGTAATGGAAGGTCTCAAGTAGAAAAAAAAGTCAGTTGGGACCAAATATTTTACTGTGATTGATGAGTTATTTTTTCTTAATTCTGATTTTTGTGCATAAAATTATTGTGTCCTGAAGAGCTCTTCAGATGTTTTGATACCACACATTACCAGCCCAGAGCTTGACTTTAGAGCTGAAACCCTGAAAATATTGCTCACCTTCTTTTAATTCTTCAACATTCAACATTAATTGTTTCAAAATTCTTTTTTAGCTGTGTTGTACAAATCAAGGGTGTGACTAGACCTATAGGGTTGGATGCCCAAGTGAATTCTGATACAACTCTGCAGTGTTGGTGGTAAGAATGTGATATCTAAATATTTTTCCCAGTATCCCAGATAGATTTTGAAGCCCAGAGCAGGCGTGATGCTGAGCAGTTATGGATACTCACCAGCTGGTTAATTATATCTGGATGTCATGCAGCCAAGGTTTGATGGAATAGAGAGAGAATTCTAGGAAGAAAACGGCAGTTATGTCTCCAAATTCTTGTTTGCCAAGGGGTTGATGTGGCTGCCAGCTGAAGCCAGTTTCATATGCTTACATCAGTCAAATGCTCTCCATTGATGAAACTGTGGAATGAATTGCTGCCTTTAAGACAGAACTTTAGCTCCAGCTTTTGAATGTGTGGAGTAAACAGCTTCCACTGGCGTGAAACAACCCTTATATTCTCTGCAATTCCAATGGGAATTTTGTCCAGACAAAGTGGTTCTTCAATAGTTCTTCCTCTCCCCTACTACTGGCTGCTCCACTGCCAGGTCCTCCTGCATGGAAATATCAAATTCAGAGGGCTGGCAGAAGATTTTCAGCTTTACAAGGATTTGTCCCTTTTGGTATTGTTGTATTCTTTTCCTCATATCTTTCCTTGAAAGAATGTGTTTGATGATCCTCTTGAAATTACACCTTGATGCTTTCAGAATCTAAGGTTTTTACTGTCAGAAAGTATTGCCTGACTTGTGCAGTGCATTGTGGGCACTGGGTGAGGGCTGGAATAATCTCTCCAGTTGCACTTGAAAAAAATCAGCATTTCATGTGAGTATTATGGACTGTTTGTTTTGAGAATTCTGAGGATTAAACTTAGTGCATAAGCCATGAATAGGCTAAATCAGTCTGGCATAAGTAGCATGAAATAAAAAGATGCTTTGCTATTTTAGGACCAGGCTGTCCAGCAGGGATTACTACCTAACCTGTTGTAATCCTCTCAGTGATAAACACACTGGTTTTTTGCAACACAAGGGAGAAACTGTTTTAATATTGACTAAAAATTCAGCCAGAAACTGAATTAAATCATAAGCAGCAAGAAAAATCACTTGCTTTAATGAAAAGAGAGTTTTCAGTGCCTGGAACAGGCACTAACAGCATATCCTCAAGTTTTTAAAGTACTGGGGCAGAGCATTTGCTTCATTTGTGTCATTCAACTGGTGGAAAGGAAGGAGGGTTTAGTTGCATGTGCTTTCCTCTGCACCTCTTTGTCACACCCCACAGTGCCTCTGAAAACCTATAATACATTAAATAAAGGTAAATGAATGCAAAAAATAGCTTTGTCTCTTTTGCACTCTATTTCCTATCTCATAGTCCTGCATTCTGCCATATGAGCATCATGGGAATAACATTATTTTTTTCCTCCTGAGTCAGTTTTCCGTGTAAGCTGTTGATTTGCAATAGGTAGAATGAGAATATTTTATATATAGATGTATAAAATACATATTTGCATGAAATATATTTTCAAGGAGGCAAAGATGTGGAATTATTTTCCTAAATGGGGCAGTAGCTCCTTTCATTATGGCAGTGCTTACTATAATAGAAAGCTTCCCAGCTTCCTGGGGAAGTTTTTCTCTGTGTTCTAATTGTGGCCACTGAGCTGGCCTGACAACTTGCTTCTAGGTGATCTAAAATTTGCACACTGTCTGATTCAGTGGCTCAGTACTTTTGACAAATGGGTCAGAAATCCTTTCTGTGTATTTGTGTCATTTTCTCATCCCAAGTTTCAGGACACTACCTTGCTGCTTTAGAGAAATATTAAGATGTGTTCATTATGGTTGGCAAAGTGTAACAAAGGCCCTCAGTGTAAAGTACAAGAGCTGCTGTTAGACTTACAAAGGTGACCAATAGGAGAATAAATGCCAGTACTTTCATGGGAAAAAATATCTTTACTTTCTTTTTTTATCCCTTTGGCTTCAGAGATTTTTTTTTTTCTTTTTTCTTCTAAAGTTATAGGGCTTGATTCAAAAATTGTTTAGAATTTTTACTGCCAAAGGCTAAGTTATAAATAATTCTTTCTTCATTAGCTATTTTAAAGTTTAATAGTTGGAATAGGTCTTTGGAATGTATTTCAAAGGTTTAATAGCTGTAATGGGTCTATGGAATGTATTTCAAAGTTGCATGTGAAGTTGTTCAGTAAAGAGTGAAAAATTCACATGCAATTTAAAATTTCTATTGAGGCAATGAGTTCTTGAATTATACTTTGAAACCTGGATAATATTATCATTTAAAAACATATTTTGGTATTTTCATCTGCATTTTGAACCTATTATCAAAAGAAGAACCCATTATTGAAGTAAGAGAAAAAATTTATTGGGGACAAATATTTTAAAAATGAGCTTTTGATAGAAAAAGGTTCAATGTGTACAAAGGGATGCTAAATTTCATAAATTATTACCCAAAATATTTGAAATGTCATATTTTCTGTCCTTTCAGAAAGAAAGAGAATGAATGAATTTATGCTGACTGAGTAGCTGGGCTGCACTTTAAGACTGCAATTATTCAACATGGCATCAAGGCCAGGAGACTTAGGCAGCAGCAGAACTTCTCTTACCCCTGAATCTTTAACGAAAATAATTTCTTACCAAAGCCTCTGCTCTGATTTATAACAGATTATAAAAATGACCATCTGATATTTGCATCTACATGGATGGTGCCCCCATGACATTTTCAGGTTGACATCAAAACCATATGTGATCCTGATGCCAACTTTAGAGGTGATCAATTTTTTTTCTTTTCAATATCAAGCAATATTATTTCATAAAACTTATTTTGCTGCTTGTAGTAGACCTGTCATTTGAATGATGATCTTAAACCAGAAGTATTTCTGTCGAAAGATTGCCTGATGAAAGTTAACATCTGAGATCCAGCACTTTGTGATTTCAACTTTTTCCTCTATAAACACAGACATTTAATCTCTATTCAATTTCTTATTTTACTGAGGAGAATATGAACTTGCAAGAGGCAAGCGTTAACCGCTGTGGAAACACAACAATTTCTTCTTAAATTGTGGGGATCTTCCTCTTTAGTCTTGAAGGTATGCCTTTGAGAAACTGAAAGAGAGAAAATATGAACCCAAAAATTACTCCCACTGGCTGGGGGAGAAGATGGATATATGCATGGCAGAGGAGGGGAAAGGACAGAAGCAGTGGAAAGAGTGTTCATAGCTTTGGGAATTTCTGGAGAGTGATTTATTCAGCCAGGCTTCCCAGTGTAGCATTCCAACAGATGTTGTGTTTATTTATAGATCAGGCACTGCAGACAAGGTAATTAATCGGGTGGAGTCAGAATCAGGGCGAGCAGTTGAATTTCAGCCCATGGAAATGAGCAGCCTGAACCGCTGCATTACCTTATGCAAGGTGCAGAGCACGACCAGGAGGGAACCATGCATCCCTGCAGGCTGGTGTGTGCAGGGAGAGAGGATGCTCACCTGCCTCCTTTTGTGCCTCTCTGGAGTCACAGCATTCAGCAAACACTCCTTGCTGTGTGCCCTGGCTGTGTCAGGTACAGGGGCAGGGCAGGTGTTAATTCCAGGACTCCAGGAGTGACTGGAGCACAGTCCCCCTGCTCTAACTCCCACTTACTTTAGTGAGATGTTTAAAAAACAAGAAATTCAGTTTTTCTAGAAAAGGGGACACGAATGAAGTGCGTGGATAATTTAAGTGGTGCTTCCAAGGTTGTTGTTTGTGCCTTCTGCAACCTCCAAACCATGTGGTTTGCCCACAGTCTTAGTTCCCCAATCATTGCAGTCTTTCTGTTCTGTTGCTTTAGATTTCTTTCTTTCATGGACTACAGAAATGAGGGAAAGAAGGGGTTTTGACACATCTTGTCTTGTCATGGTCTTGGAATGTGACTTCCAGGATCTAGTGCTGTAGTGGCTTCCATTTAGACATCACTACAGGGAGCTACTGAGAAAGAGTGAAAACCAAGTGACTTAGAGTGCCTCACCCCTCTATTCTGCAATAACAACCCATAGAGTATTGGGTTTTATCTGTGAAACCTTAGAATGCAAGATACCAGGCATAAATCTTTCTGACATGCAGATGCCTAACCTCTCAATGCTCATTTGGTTTTTCAATCATAATTTGTGTGCAACATATCCTATTACCCTGTGTTAATGCACACTAAATTATATTAATTTATGCTACTTGCAGATCTTTAAGAAGAAAGAATTTATGAATGTAAAGTGAAATATTTCCATTCTTCTCTTCCCACATCTGTAAGTTTTATGTACATGTGTTTATTCTATGCTAAAAGAAAAATCAGAATGAAATCCTCCTCTGTCTATGACAATATTGAAAAAGGTAGTCAGTACAAAGAAAAGGAATATTTCAAATGCCTAAATCTGCCTGATGCCACATCACTATGACAGTGATACACAAATAACTACTTAATCTCATCTTTAGGTTTTTGTTTCTGTTATTTTTGATCAGTTATGTTAGATGGACAATGTTTTTTTTGTCTGTTCACAGAGAGAGCATTGAGTTTTCTCATCCATCTTTCCTAAAACAATAAGGAGGAGCCCAAATATTGGCTGTAGCCATTTTGCTTCCACTACCAGATCATTCTTTGATCTCTTTGCAAATACTTCTGAGAAAAGTCAGTAAGAATAATAAAAGTACATTTTATGATAATAAAGGTTACTCAAGAGGAATGTTTCACAGATGATCTGTCTTCAGTAATTATCAGTTGATAAAGCCAGATAATGTTTCCATCCATAAGATAATGTGATAAAATGTGATAAGTTAATTGTAATAAAAGATGCAATACTCAGTTTTAGAAATCAGTATTTTTCTTAATGTTTTTCCTGAGGTTTTTTTCCTCCTTATATGAACTTTTTTTTTTCCCAGCAGATTAACTGGAACTGACAGCAACCAAGTCTCTGTTTTATGACTCATGAATACTAAGCTACCAACAATTCAAGTGCTGTTAAATAACATTTAAAAGAAGACTTTCATCCAAGGATTTCCAAATGCCTTATACTGGTGAAGGCTCTCTGCAAACATGGGAATTGAGTACAGCTGTATGAGGGAAAGCTAAACCAGAATATAAAAAAAATTCAGTGCTCAATGCAGATAGAGATTTCTATCATTCTGCATCAGTTTTTTCTTATTAAACCACATTTTCCTGTCTTGCTTTGTAAGCTGCTGGGTACAGAAGTAGATATGAGTGAAGTTTGGGTTGTGTAGAAGCTGCCCTTTCCTGATGTATCATTGAACATAGACAGAGTTGGCAGGAAGATAGCAAGTGGTTATCCATGATTTAATGACAGAATCATAAGATGTTATAAGTAGATGGTTGCTCCAGGCCATTTAATTATGTCATAGTGTGAACCACCCACCCTGAGGTTTGTGCTTCTCTCCATCCCTGTGGCAGCACACCTGTGCTCACACCATCACTCCCTCCTCCAGGTGTATTACAGACCCTGTGTACCTTCTGGCTGCTGGAAATTCTTGTACATTCAGAAATGGATCTAATAAAACAGTCCCTTATTAGGACACTACTTCCTTTATCATCTTGAAACCCTGCAAAATGTGTCAGCTGTAGGTGAGTTGATGAACTGTGTGCTTACTTCTTGAAAAAGTGCACTGAGCAGGATTTATCTCGGTTGTACGAGAGAATAGAGCAGGAACAAACTCGTGCATTGAGTTTGACAGTCATCTTTTCTGACAAATAATTTGAAGCTGCAGGCAGTAATTTGTCATGGTAGGTTTTCTGCACATCGTATGTGCATGGGAAAGTATGAAAATAAAAATGTAATCATTAGGCAAAGGAACCTGATTTGAATAACCATCTAGGCAAAAAAAAAAATTATAATCCTTAAAAATTCTTCCTCATTTAATTTGTTTTCAAACTTTCCTTTCAGTTTGTATTAGGCATCCAGCTGTGAAAAAGGAATGTGCTTTCTTTTTATTTAACCAGGTTTCGATTTTCCCACAGTTTTCTGAAGGGGATTCACCAACTGCAGAATAAAAGGACTTTCTATGGCTGCAGTTAACCTATTTTAACAAAAACTGCTGAAAAGAGCTTGTGAGTTCACTGGGTTTGGGGTCAGTCCCTGAGACAGAAATGGTGGCACATGGAAGCCACCGCCACCTTGAAGAAATAGCATTACCAATGCTGAAGTGCACACCTGCTTCTGGAGGTGGTCACAAGGCTGCAGGGCTGTCAGACAGACACAGAGATCCTTGTGCTTCCACAGAAAGTGATCCACCACATCCCCCACTGTAATCTTCCTACTCAGCACCTGTAGGAGCATCCTGTCACCACAGCCCTGCAGAGACTGCAGGGAGTTACTGGAATACTGCAGGGAAAATGTAGCCTAACACCAGCAACACAAGACCAAGATGCATTCCCTGTCAAAATTAAATCAATTGGTGACATTAGCAGGTTATTAAAATGCTCAACCTCTCATTCTTTCTTGGCTTATGAACAGATCAGCACAATTCATAGTGTTTATTGCCATGAAATCCCTGGACTCCTGCAGTTGTCTTCAACAGAGTTCCTGCTCACTTTTGTAGGTAGAATACAGCTGTGATGCAGAAGTGATTTCTTGATAATTGAATATAATAATGAACATTGAAATTGTATCTAAACTAGAAAAGCATTGAGAGCATTTGTATGGATAACACTTTGTGATGAATTCACAGCATGGAAATGAAGGCACAAAGATAGGACATCACCTCATTAAGAAATGAAAGCCAAAAAGCCCAAATGACTAGTACTGCTTCTAAAAATGTATCTCATTAATCTTGATTCTGCCAGGAAACATGTATGGTCTGGTACACATGCATATTTCCTGTGGACCCATTCAGATGTTGTGTTGGGTGCAGAAAATATGGGTTTGTCTGGGGAGAGAGAAGTGGAAGAATGAGCAGTAAATACCAACCAACCCATCTGGCACATTTCTTATCCCACTGCAGACAGAATGTTTGTACTTCTGAGAGAGGAATGGAAATCTCAGTTCAGCTCATCCTACGACTTTAAACCTCCTGAATGATACATTTCACTTTTGTGTCTCAACAGTAGAAGGTGTGTATTTGATTAGTGTAAATTGAGGGAGTAAATTAATTTACTTGTAATAGCTGCAAGTGCAAAAGTTTAAATATCACAGGTAGACAAATTATAGCTCAATTCACAAATACAGGCAGCATTTCTCCTCCCCATTCTCTGCTTAATGTCATGCTCCCTTCAGGACTGCTGCTGCCTACACCATTGGGTTGGAACTTTATAATAATTTTATTTTAGTGACTTCCCAATTTCATAGTAGGAAAGCATCACATTTTGGTGTAATTTCTTAAGCCCATTTGTGAAAAAGTGTTGTTTCATCTGAGAGAAGGCAATAGTGTTAAAGTCTTTCTTCCTTTGCCAGATCTTAATGCCAGTAAACCCAAACATTTTGTCCCTATTCTATGCTGTTTTTCATGACTAGTTTTTTGTGGATCCCTTCTTTGAATAGTCCATAGACTTTGGAAAAAAAGGGCTGCAAACTGAAATCCAATATATACAGTTTCTTCATAACAAATAGTTTCAAGTGATTCTTTAAGATTATTTCATTCCAGCTTTTAATACAATAATACAAGTTTTCCTCGGTTTCATAGTGTTATCTAAAATAATCTGATTTGTATTTCTAATCTAAAAAGCAAAACACATTACATAGCAATAACATATTTCCTTTGTCTCAGGAATCCAAACAAACACTGTTCTCATTCTGGGACTATGTGCATTATCAGCAGATTTATATTGAATAAAAAAAAATAACTGTAAGAGTGTTAAATATTCACATATGTTATTTATATACACAGAATAAAATTATAGGAACTCTCCATTTGTCACCTAGAAGGATAGTTAAACATGACTCATTCTGTAATTAAACTGAAGGAATATCAGCTAAAAAAATTAATTTTTTTAGTATTGACTGAGGTTTTGCCCTCTCTTTTGGTATGTTCTTCTTTCTTGGATGCTTTAAGAATGACTCCCAGACATATTCAGAGGAAAATGGTCATGTCCTATGTTAAGAGACTAATTTTTAAAAAAAGGAAATAATTCTCATTACTATAAATATAATAATCCTTTCATTTCATCAGATGGCAGTTGTTTTCAATCTTTTTTGTTCCAGCCTTTTTTTTTTTTTTTTTCTTTCTAAGAATGGTAGTAATCCAGTGGAGGGATGGAGGAGATAATATTTTTCTTATGTATTCAAAGTTTCAGCTTTTCAGTGATGAATGGATGCAGTGTTCTTGAGTGAACTGTGGAAGAAGCATTTATTCACAGAAATTACTCCTTTGGGATTCTTTGTGGTTCTAGAGGTCTGGTGCACATCCCATTCCAAGAATAGAAAATAAAATGAGCAGAAATTAAGCAGGAGTGAGTGGGCAGGAAAGCTGGGTCAGCTTTAACTCTGATCCACCTATGGCTGTGGCCAGGTGACTGAGAATGGCACTGGAGAACCCAGTATCAAAATAAATATCCCATGGGTAACTTCTCAACAGAATTTTATAGATATTTATATTTATATTTATATTTATATTTATATTTATATTTATATTATTTATATTTATTAATAGTTATTATTTATATTAATATATCAATGTAATATATTTATATTTATATATTTATATTTATATTTTATATTTTATTCATTTTATAGAAGAACTATGCTTCATGTCTTTTAAAAGTAATGCCTCTGTTCTGGAGTACCTGCTGTCTAAACATAAGAAAAATTCTCACTTTCTCATTAAGAAAAGACATTTTTGTGACTAGATCTTTATGGTTGCAGCTGATTCTAGTTAGTTAGAAACTTTCAAGATGTAGAATTACTATTTTATTTTTCTCTTGGAATAGCACACTGTAATCCCCTGGCAACCTCATTTTCAGGCTGAGGACTGCATTTGTTAATGCTGAGCTTTTTTTGAATGGAAATGCTGTAAATTTTC
Source organism: Pogonocichla stellata (assembly GCA_026546895.1). Lineage (NCBI taxonomy): Eukaryota > Metazoa > Chordata > Aves > Passeriformes > Muscicapidae > Pogonocichla > Pogonocichla stellata. Next base: position 1,108,162 of record JAOTQZ010000248.1, on the reverse strand, counting down.
CTATATGAATAGTAGTGCTTGAAACTCTGAGACTGGAAAGAATTGCAGAGAAATCTGGAAATGTCTGTCTGGGAAGGATTGCACATCGTCTTAAATGTGTTTAAGATATTAAAATATGTATGCATTCTTCTAAAAAAAGAATTTTCTGTTGCATCTTGCACAAAGTAAATACATTTATAGGTCCTGCAAGGAATTTTTATTTGGCTTCAATTAAGCAGCATTATTAACAGAGTGTAAAGGATGGAGAATTCTTAGCCCAGAATTGAAAGACATTAAATATCTGTCAGCCTTGTTGAGCTGCAGGTACATCAGAAACCTTTTGTGTTGGGATCCTTGGATTATTTCAACCTGTCTGACAAAGCTCCTATGATCACCAGCAGCTGCTGAGGCATCTGGTCTTCTCTGGGGTGTTTAAATTGAGACTTTGGGCTGCTGTACAAAAGGGTGCATCTCTCACCATCTGCTCTCTTCCCTCTGCTCTTTTGGTGTTGCACAAACTGCTTTGAAAGAGAAGGAGGTAGCAGGAAAAAATGTATTGCTTCCCATTGAAGTGTTGTGGCCCCTTATGTAATTGAGAATGACAAAATGCAAAAAATTCATTCATGGATTTTGTCCGGGTCTGGATCATGAAGGATCTATTTGTGTCACGTGCTTTCCAGCAAAACCATCAATCATCTGTTTTGATTTCTGTTCCTGATTTGAATTTGTATGATAAATGCTTGGTCTGGATACTGTGCAGGACAACTTCCAGGTAATGCTTCATCCACCTGCATGCATGGAGCCAATTGTGCCTGATGGATTGAGAGATGAAGGGCTCGTTGCAGCTGGTTTGCAGAAGCACTGGAGAATGGATTTATCTTTGCTTGCCTTCAAAGTGTGAGCAGCTCCTAGGGTTATGTGGTGAACAGCTGTTCTAAAATGAAAAAGCAGAGAGGAAAGCTGAGCTCTATGAAATCTGCCTTATTTTTAGCATTCCAGGAAATCGTACAGTGATTTTGACTGAAAATAATCCTCATCCACATACCATATAGGGGATTGTTTCTATTATTTACAAGTGGCATTACATTTTACAAAGACAAATTTTGGAAACTTGTCCTCCATGCCAAGAGTTGTACCATAGTGAAGAGGTTTTACCCTGAGGCTGTTCTCCCTCCTTTGGCTAATTTCCACTCTTTGAGGTGACTCAGGTGCATAGTGACAGAACTTTTAACCTGGTTTGTGCAAAATGGACAGCATCTCTAGCATCTCTGTCTCCCTGAGAAACCTGCCACCTGAAGGAATGTCTTTGGTTAATTCTGCTTTGCACACAGTGTGCATGCTGAAGTAAAAGTTCCAAAAATATGAATGCTTTATGTATAACACACTCTCTTAAATTTTTTTTTCTACACAAGTGAATCTGAACTAGAAATAGGATACAAAAGTGGCAGGTGTGCTCTGGGGAGCAGGGGCTGAACACATGCTTTTACACTTTCTAAAGTTCAAAAGGAATACTTTTTCTGCATAATCTTTTTTTTTCTTTTTGCTATAATTGCTACACTATGTAGACAAAGGCATTCACTGGTCACTTTAGGGAACTGTTTGGTATTTTTGCACTTTCTGGTTTACAGCAGCAGCAGTTTAGCAATTTTTCCATAAAAAAAAGTGTGTCTGCACACACACATATACATACACATACATTTTTAAAAATTATAGCTATATATCTATATCTATCTATATATCAATATATCTATATAGATATCTCTATCTAGATAGATACATATGTATATGATTCCTGTCTCAGCTACTGCAACTGGATATCACAGCACTGGTGAAAAGCAAAATTTCCATTAGAAGTATTAAATAGGTTATAAATAGGTACTAAACCAGTAGAAAAATTAAATGCTAGGGAAGACCCCAGGAAAGTTCATGGAAATATTCACTTGAAAGGGAATGTTTTCTGTTCAGAATGCTGAAGAGCTTGAGTTGAGGTGTTTTCAGCAGTGAATTGGGTTGTTAACTGGTTTAATACAGCAAAATCAACAGATTTGAAGGTTCTCTGGTTTATACTCTATTCAGTCTCTGCAGCCTTTAGAAATCATTCACCAGTGAAATTGCAATTCTTGTGCAATTTAGTGTCATTCTTGACTGACAAGGTAAGTGCTTACTTTATGAAGGGGCAGTCATTAAAAGTCATTTCTCTTTGAGAGTGTGGGTTTTTTTAATGTACATTTGATGCATTTGACCCCTTCATAAGTGGATGCTAGCAGCTTTCTCTGACATAGACTTTTTGAAGGTTTCCATTTCACTGACCATGAATTTCATTTTTTTTTTCCTCCTTTACATGTGCAAACCATTCTCAAGTGGCAGAACTTTCACAAATGAGAATAGAATCCACAGGTGGCAGAATCTTAAAGTGCTTCACTCGTGGGAGGCCTCATACTTGTAGCTCAACATGTTCTATAAAAGCTTCATTGGGAAGCACATGAAGAGGTTTTTAAGTGCAGAAATAAAGTTCCATTTGGCAGATATGAAACAGGGCACTAATTCAAAACAAGGTAAACCTCTGCAACAACTACCTGCAAAACCATTACCATGTGGTATTTCTAAGAAACTAAACTAAAGAACTGCTTCTCTATTATTACCAGTTTCTGTGAGTCTTCCTTGACTAGAAAATTGAAAATAGAGATGGCTTCTTTGCTTGTTTTCCTCTACAAAACTTGCTATAGCATAATAGTAATGATGTATTTTACCATCCATCTTTCCCCTACTGGGAGAGATTTGGAAATCAGTGGGTAAAAACAGACAGAACCCTATTGCAGGGGGCTGTTGGATGGAGCCCTTTGTGGTTATGAAATACCTGGGAAATTGGATCAGACTTTTAAAAGTATAAATTGGTGTCCTTGCTATGTATGGAACATTTCCAACAACAGACCCCAAGTCTTAGATGTTATATATGGGAAATGCCTATACATATGCAGAAAGAAGAAACACTTTGTCTCTCTTTGAGAGACAAGCCTAGACTAGGAAAAGCAATTTTGCTTTTTTTTGCTTTTTCTTCTTTCTTTTTTTTTTTATTTTTTCTGAACACGTCATTCTTTTGACACCAACTGCACGCTACCTTCTGTTAACCCAGTTCTATTTCAGCAAGAAATATCTGAACCAGGAATTCTGTCTGGTACTTGCAGGAAATGTGATGCATTTAATATTCTAAAAGTGAACTTAGAATCTCATCAGAACCGTTTGACATCCTGGATGCTGTGCCAGATCTTCCTAAATGTGACACTGGAGTGAAGCATATGACCCTTAAGGTAATAGAAGAAATGTAACAAGTTGCTTGTTATGTGTGGTAAGATATTTTGAAATACCCAGCAGGATGTAGATAAGGGAGATGTATTGAACTTGTAAGTCTAATCTCTATGGGGAAAAAAAAAAAAGAATAAATCCAGAAAAGCCATACTCTGAGGATTAAAAAAGCCCCAAACCCCCAATGTGTGACATATGAAAAATCAGCTTATTCTTTAAATGCTAATTAAAAGTGCTGTCTGAGCACAGAACTGTCTGCTAGAGAACACTAGGAATGGCAGAATTAATTTGTTTTTATACTTATTGCCATGCAGAAAATGTTGTTATGGAAACCAAATATATGTTATTTCTTAAATAAATATTCTCTCAAGGCCTCTGGAAGAGAGGAAAGGAATTGAAGCTATTAATGTTATTGTTGCTGTTGGCTGTCTGAAATCCCAAAACTGGGATTCTAATTGAAAATCCAAGGATTTTGGCTTCCTGGCTTTATAGTAAAAAATGTGGAAAGCCATTGTTATCTCCCTTTAAACACTATGAAAAACTGGGACTGGCTCTCCAAGACGCCTCTGCTGAAAGCATCTCAAGGTTTTTCCTGGTTTGGGAAGCCTGCAAGCCAAGAGTAATTCATGTAGAAATTCACCAAGTGAGTTTTCCATATAATTTTGGTGTCTCTCAGATGTTTCCTAAGTCCAGCTCGATATAGATTGATGCTAAATAGGTTTTTTGGATGGATCTGGACCCTCATGCTCATTGAAAGAATCCATGGTTTGGTTTGTAGGATTTTTGCCTTTTATCCTGAGCAAACTGCTCAATCTCCAGAATTCAGACCAAACATGTAGGACATTTTCTAAAGAAAATTTGCTACTATAGAAATTTTTCAGATGTATCTGTCATGGCACATGAGTAATCATGATGGAAAGGGGAAACTTGAAGGATGTTTCTGATCTTATGCTGTAAATGGATAAATGTGGATGAGAAAGACACAATGACAACCAAGGCTTGGTCTGGGACTTATTTTCAGGCAGTGACACTGGTGAAACATGACTGATGATTGAACTTAACACAAAGACTGGACTTGTCACTTGAAATTGTCAAGGCCAAATTGGTTTGTTCAGAATTCTTTGGTTTATTCATTATGGAGATGGAGAGGCCAGTCAGGATGTATGACTTGCATTAGTCCTTCCTGGGAACAGGTTTTATGGCCTTGAATCTGTTCCATTTTCCTTTTTTTCATGAGCCGTAAGCAGCTAAGAATTGCTTACTTTGCTATTGTGCACTAGGAAAAGTCATTTAGAGAGTGAATGTATAGGTATCTGTAATATCAGGAAAAAAAATTCATAGTGAATTTTTTATGATGCATAATTTGGTTTTGGATATCCTGCATTCATGGAAACAAAACTCAGAATGAAACTGTCAGGAGCTGTCAATATGTTTTGCAGAGTTATATTAAAACCAGCAGCTGTAATCCTTAAATTATTGGAGGAATATCCTTTAGAAGCAGGGAGAAAATACTTTATCTGTATTAGCCCTGCAGTGACAAGGATGTTATTGGAATTCCATCTCTAGCTCCAGACATCAAAACTTAAAGCATGACAAAGGAAAGAGATGTGAAAAACCTGCAAGCTGTGGGAAATATGGCTCCTAACAAATGAACTTTGTTCTGTGACTTTTGGGGGGGAAAAGATGAAGAGGCAGGTTGAGCTTCGTTAAAGTCTCCCTACTAAAAAGGGCTGAAATTTGTCAAAGTCTTTTATTTTATTTAATATTTTTTTAAAATTTTGCTTTTGAGCTGCAGCCTTAGCTAGGTGCTTATAACCTAGTACATTACAGCACATCACAGGGAGTAGTTTAGTCTTTTTAATCAACAATTCTCTGACCCCCGTGCCAACAACAGTCCACTGCCTCATATAATATATAAAGTTTGAGCAGTCTTTAGGCTCTTGGCAAAAAGGTAGAATATTAAGAACATTTTAAGCATAAGAAGCCTGTGTTACTTGCTTCTTTCATTAACAGTATTTTTCATCATCTGGTAATATTTCAGTAGAATCAGAAGTGTGCATAGGCTGTCCAGAATTCATTGCCAGATGTTTTGCATTATCCATGTAAACCTTTGTAGAAGTTTCCTTGAAGTGCAGTCGTGATGTTAATTTGTTTTTATTGAACTTGGAGAGTAGTAGGCCAAAACTGTGCATTGAAGGGAAGTAATTTTTTTTTTCACTGATCTAGTCAGTCATAACACGTTCTGCTTTAAAAGTCTCTTTGTATTTGTTCCAATTCCCTTTATATAAGTCTCTGCTGTAATTTTTTGGGATAATGAAAGTGTTGATTATAGGGGTATTTTCAGGTTCAATAAACATTAATATCATTCCACATTTGACAAGCTAATACAAAAATGAAATCCAGTAACCAAAAATGTAAATATGAGAGTGAGTTCATGCTTCAGGAGTATATAAGCAAAACCATATAATCTCTGATTTGTCAAGCATAACTGAGTCCCTCAGGGGGATTATGCTTGGCCAGTCAATCTGGTGAATGTGCAAAAATACTGAGAAAAATATCTGAAATAACTGGTCTTTTTTTGGTAAGGTTGTGGATATTCTTCTTTTTTTTGTCATTCAGTTTGTGCTGGTAACAATCTATCAAATCTGAGTAATTTAAAACTGCAGCTTGTATGAAAACAGCTTTCCCTTAGCTTTAGACACCAGACTGCTTCTGCTCCTGCCTTCAATTTCTGCAGTAATTTCTCTTTCAGGAAATTGTTTTGACTATTACCCATCAGATTGCAATTTTGCAAGATGGGATGTCACATCTTCAAACAAGCTTCACTCAGTAAAACTGTTTCCAGATTCATATTTTAGAGCCTTTAATTCATCCTTAACTCTTGAATGACCTCTGTCAGCTGCCACTGTCAGCAGGGATGGCTGTGCCTGGCAGTCAGCTCTGAGAAAATGTAAATTCCAGTGCCATATTTCACAGCCTGAAGGACCCAACATGTCCTATCTGTGGAATAAATCAAGGAATAAAAACAACCACCCACATGCACGGTAAATACTATTTCTGCAGAAAATAACTTGCCCTACTTACCATCTAAAATAGTCACAAATATTTAATGTGCAGCGAGATTAAAATAGCTCGGAGTGACATTTGGATGGCATAATAAAAGGGGTGGTGGAAGGTCTGTGCAGTCTGGCCTGGTGAGAGATTCTGTGCATAAAAGTACGAGGAGATTGTTGTTGACTGATGGAAGCAACTACTCAGCTTTATGAGGTTTTTTTTTTTCATATTTTCAATGAACCCATCTGGTTTTTAAAAGTACTGGTGAGCAATAGAAAAGTTCCTGATACTAAAAGCCAGGTTATTGGAAGAATGGTAAGATCAGGATTCATTTTAAGTTAAGAAGAAAAAGCCATGTGGCTAAATAATGTATTCATATACTAAATTATATTTTCTGATTTCTGCAGTGAAATATAATGAATAGTACTGTCTTTGTATTACTTGCTAAGGATTTTTTCACAAATCTGTTGTAATTAAATAGTTTGGACATGTGGTATTGTTAAATTAATTGGTGTTAATTGGTGGTTTTAAATAGGTATCTATTGTAATGGTGTTTGACCAAGAAGTTCAGAGTTCAGTAAATCATCAGTGAACTAAATTATTTGAGAATAACTCTGAAAAATCTTCTCTAGGCTGACAAATTAAAGGACAAGACTGATTCAGAATTACATCATTCTCAACAATTTATTTTTTTTCCCCTCAGCTGAAAATGGAGGAAAATATTAGAACCCAAGGCAATTCATTGGATTTAACATGGTCATGATTTTTGAAAACTTCTGAAACATAAGAACAGTTTGAATAAGTTATACTGGCACTTAACTGTAATGAAGGATTTGGGACCCAAGTGTACAACTTTATTGCTGATTAGGGAATATCAACAGCCAAATCAAATTGTTAACTCTCCTGAAGTGTGTCCGTGTTTCTGTGTGCCTGCATGTCCAAATATACACATATAAATATATGGAGAGAGACAAAGAATTATATTCAAGTATGTTCAAGTGATTCATTTAATATATGTATACACACATATATATATTCTGATTTTTTTTTCCCCTGAGTTAAGGTTCCTGAGTTAAGCATTCAGTATGTTTCAGTGCTGTTAAATCCCTCTGTTGGGATTCTCAGGGATGCTGGGAGGCAGAGGCAGAGCAGAAGCAGCTCACAGATTCTTTCTTTCTTCATCCTTTCTGTTCTACTTATCATGGAGGAGCAGAATATGAGAGGGGATAATGGGCTGAGCTCTCAACACTTCTCTCTACCATTCTAATATTCTTCTGGTTCTTCAATCTGTAGGTTTTTTGTGGAATCTTGGAGAATCAGGGATGCACATTGTCACTGATAAAGGGATGAGTTTTCTTTTTCATTTACTGTGTGCCTCTTGGTTTGTGTGTTTGCATAAAAATAAGGACTAACCTGGTAAAACCTCTTTTCCCATTTAGAGTCAAGCAGAAGAGGAAAAACAGCTATTTCTGCAGGAATACAGTAAAAGAAGAATCAACAAAGGAGGCTTTGTTAAAATCTGATTCCCTGGTTTATGAATGGTACCTCCTGAAAGCAAAAAGGAGCTTAAAGCTCCTGACACCAGACCTGAGATTTGACAGCAAGTGGAGCTACTGAGGCTGGCAATGAGAGATGGCTGGTGCTGGTAACCCAACAGGAGACAGCTGAGTGCCAACCTTTGCTTGCATTTGCCATGTAGATTCTACCCAAGGTGTAATCCTAACGTCCTGAATGTCATCTCCTCAATTTCACAATATTTTATATATATATATTTTTTAATTTACTTTTTTCACTAGCTGTTATCTAATTAGCAAATTAAGATCTCTGTGTTGTGTGTGGAGACAAGAGGGGCAGCCTGCTATATGAGGGAACTACTTTTCATTTTCCTTAGAAATAACAAGCAAAACAATTCCAGTTCCAAACCTCAAGACACAGGCTTTTCCTATGCAGACACTGTAATTTAGTGACTGGAAGGCTTATTTTGTTTAGAGAATCAGAAGTATTGCAAGCTATGCACAAAACTGAAAATAAGGAGAATACTCTTTTCCTTCATGGGATTGTTACCTGGAGGAAATTAGCCCTAAGATGTGTGGACTGAGGAAAAGACTGACATTTCTTTTTCTGTTTCTTCATCATCACACTGGAATGATAATTTATTCAGCTTTCAAGGATGAAACTGTTACAATCCTATAATCATAGAATCATTTCAGTTGGAAACCCTCCTGCCATGGCAAGTAGTAAAACTTTAATAGGCTGGAATTACTGACTAATAAAAAGCTGCTTCTGCAGGCCAAGAATAGTGAAATATAAGGCCAACTTAATCCCAAATGAGCAGTCTTCATGCTAAGACTATTCTGCCATAAATTCACAGATCTGTCTCTCGTTGGTGTCAGTGGAAATTCTCTGGCAAGCTGGAATAGTATCAGTCCCTAAAGAATTACATGATTTAGATACCAAAGGACAACTAATAAAAGAAACATGTAACAGTCAAAACAAATCAATCATTTCACAAACCTGAAGTACCTTTGCAGTGGTGAAATAGATGTAAATTGAATATGATATCGATTTTGAAGTAAAAATCATGACAAGATTTTTCAAAGAAACAATCTGTACAATTATATGAACTTAACTAGCAATTAAAGCATGGAAATTTAGTTGTGAAACAGAGATTGCTAACAGTATAAGATATACCCAAAAATAAGGACACAGCCCTTTCTCTTCCCCCACTGATGTGCCTTTTCCCATTTTCTATTTAGAACACCAATGACTGTGAATTACAACCAGTTTTCTGTCTCCTCCTACCTTTTCCTGATCTGTTATTCCCAGCCCTCCCCAGCAGTGACAATTCACTGTCTGTGTACAGAGCAGGGCAATCTATCAGACTGAGAGATTAAATTGGTGATGAGGAAGTATTTTAGAATTTGTATCCAAAATGCAAATATATTTTTTATTTAAAGTTAATTTTCAGATGAAATTTAGACTTAATTTTATCCATCTGTAGTTCAAAGTTGAAAGGGAAATTACCTTAAGTGCATTCAAATGCCTTCTCTTTCCATTTTCCCTTTTATCAGGTCTCACAGAGAATGTTTGTTTGAACAGAACTACTTACCAATACTGGTCAGAACAGAAAATTTTTAGATTTGTTTTCAATACCTTTCCTGTGTTTCTCAATTTTTAAAACCAGAAAATATAAACAGGTCTGTTAGGAAAGCACTTTGGAATTAACAAGATACGTTCCTTTTTAATAAATTTTGACACTTTTCAAGCTTCCTGAATATTTTTAGAAAAATTCAGACTAGACATTCTTGGAGAGGAAAAAAAAAGAGGAAAAAAAGAAATGAAAAAACCTTATACCTGAAGTGTTTTCTGGCCTTGTAACAATCTGAAAAAAAAGAAAACAAGCAGAAAATGTATGAGGCTAGGAGCAATGATGCTACTTATAGCATGATTACTTTGGAAAACGTTGAGCTGGAAAAAAAATGTATATTACTGGAAAATATCTGCAGTGCTGTGAAAGGCAAATAAGAAGCAAAGCTTGAAGAGGAACCCCTTCTGATCTTGATTGTAGTAGTAGTGTCACTGGAATAGAATCAGACTTCTACTACCACTGCTTGTTTGGAGGAAAAAATAATCAGTCAGCATTAAAATCATACCAAAACCCCCAAAAAACCAAACAAACCAAACCAAAAAAAAAACTACACAGCAAACAAACTCTATTTAGTAGAGTTTTATAAAAGTTTCCAGACACCAAACAATGGAAAATTTTCAAGGAATCACATGACCCATTCTTGCGTAAATTTCTGAATTACATTTTTCTGTAGCAAATATTTAAGTGGTTGCACGTCACTTTGGAATTAACATCCTTTATTAGTGTGAGAAATCCTTATTCCACAAAAATACCACAGAAGATCAGCAAAATTCATGTGGTTTTCTAGTCAATGGCAATGTGGATATGACTGATTATTTCAATACCCAGTAATTTATGAAATACCTTTTGTAAGAGTGAAGAGCAATTGATTTATACGACAGAGTGGTCAGATAATATGAAAGATTAGGTCATTGTCTTTGTTGGAATAGAGTGTGTGGGCCTTAGCTTTTTCCTAAGGATTTCACAGCCTAGTTGGACAGTCACTGTCAGTCACAATTTGTTTGAGTTTTCAACTATTAGACTGAAATTTTCTAGTTGAACAGGAACTTCATCTTGTATTTAGTTTATTATATTTGTTCAGCTGTAATTGCTGTCCCCAACTCTGCCACCTTCTCGTGTGCAAGAGGTTAAAGCAAGCATAAAACCACATGCTGGCTGCACAGACTCTCCTGAAACTCTCACTAAATGCAATGTAAATCTCTTCAAAAAAGGGTTCTGTTGAACAAAGGTGTTATTTTGTAACCTATGAAGTACATTAGAAAAAATTCCTACTGCCACCTGCAGAATTTGGGGATTTGTGGCTTAGAGTGAGAAGACACAATGAAGGTTGATGCATTTCAAGTTCTGTGGTGAATGCCATGGCATGGTGTAAATCCTGTGGCACTGCCTGTTCTCTACCTTAGTACCTTTATAGATAATATTTGTGCTTTTTGAAATGACTGCAATTTCATATAAGCTCCTGTGTCTGTGAAGAAAGCCCCAGTTTCAAATAGTGCAGTGCTCTTCAGAGGTTGCCCTTGCCACAGCTCTGCAGCATTCCAGTGAATTACATCTTTTTAGTGAGTTGCTCCAGGTGAGGACACCTCACTGTAAGGAGTGGAGCTCGAGTAAACCAGTTGTGCCACTTGAATGGAAATGCTGGGTGTGGTGGTAGCAGCAGTGGCTGGGTGTACCTGTTCAGATTGATGATACATCCTCTGTGATATATCAGCTTTTTTGAAGAGACATGGAGGTTCACAGCTCCTCCCTGAGCCAAGCAGCTGTGTGTAGCACAGCAGGTTTTCTGCAAGGTCAACAACGGTTTGCTGAACAATTTACTGAATTCAGTGTACCTGAGTGGTGAAGGTGATATTTCTAAAATTATTTGACAACTTCGTGCAATAACGCTGGAACTGAATTCTGATTCAGTCATTGGATTGCCCTTGTGTTTCCCTATACTAAATTAGATTCCTGTTGCAGACCCTGAAGAAACCATCACACTATGACAAAGCTACAAGTCTGTGGCAGGTACTGATTAAAATAAATAGACCCTCATAACTAAAGCCTGAACCATTTTTCATAGTGAGGGGTTCTCTGCAGATGTTGATTTATTGGAGACTTAATCATTGTGTTTACAATGGCAAACTTAAGATGTTTGCAATAATGTGGTTAATGAAAATCATCAACTGCATTAAATAACATTATTTTAAAAATCATTCTTCAGTAAGGTTGTGCGTTCAAAGATCTCTTGTTCTGTTACTTACTGGAATAAATCAAGGAAACATTTATAACAAGCTCTTATCCTTTTGGCTATTTCTAAGAATGCTGGAAAGGTTCATAAAGCTTTTGAGGTAAACATTTCAGATGACTCTTTTGAGAGCTATTGTTGAATGTACATCACTTCTGCTGGTTAACCCAAGGCAACTGTCACTGTTTTTCCTTCCAGTTCAGTTGATCACAGGCTGAGATGACTCATGTTTTTGTCCATCTTTAAAATGTGCTTAGTGCTGTGAGAAACACCAAATCACTAATGAGAGAAATATATATTTTAACTGTACCCTTATATCTCAAATATTTTCCTATTCTGAAATCTAAAGAGAAGGATCTAGTAATGTAAATTTATTCGTGTGCAGTTTTTACCACCTGCTGAAGAAATGGCAGCACATGATGAAACTAAAGAGCCACTTCTAATTTCCATGTCACCTTGTATGATGATGTGATTCCCTTGCAAGACAAGTAATATTTCTACAATAACTGAACTCTTCTGTTTAAGTGTATTTGCCATATACTCCAGTTATTTTTGTTTAAACTCTAAACTGTGTATTGCAATTAAGTGGACTATTGGAAAATCTAATTTAGTACTTATGCAAAACCACAACTCTACCAAATTTTTATCTGCCTGGTGGAATTACAAAAATTTCAAAAATATTTTATAGATTATATTGTATAGTGTATCAAGAAAAGATATCCCAACAGTTTTCTGCTTGTTGGTAGTGTCTAGAACTAGATGCTTCAAAAGAAGCTGCCAGGTTGCTTCTGCAGGCAGATGGATAGTGTGATCTACATTAGGTAACAGTGAATCTCCAGTAAATAAAAATGACTTTGAGTCTAAGTCTTAAAATGTGAATCTTAATGATTTACTGCAATGTTATTATCAAATTCATGGATGTTTCAGTTTGATTTTTACAAGCTGTACAGTTTCATCTTGACCTTTATCAAAATAATGGCCTCTGCAACAACTAAAGCAAAATCAGTAATGTTCAAGTTTTCTATCTTTTCTTTTTGTTCTGTCATTAAAAACCCCTCAGACCCTAATTTTGCTTCCTCACGCCACTTCTTATCTTGATCTGTTTATTATATACCTCCTTTGATCATTTTTATTGGTATTCTCTGAAAACATGGCAGATAATTAATGGGTACATTTTATACCTGACTGAAAAAAAATTCCTTTAGTCAGAAAATTCCTTCCACTCATGGTAGCTAAGTTTCCATTGATGTAATAAAACATTTATTTTTACAATACTGATACTATAATTCTGATTCTCTAAACAAAATAAGCCTTCCAGTCACTAAATTACAGTGTCTGCATAGGAAAAGCCTGTGTCTTGAGGTTTGGAACTGGAATTGTTTTGCTTGTTATTTCTAAGGAAAATGAAAAGTAGTTCCCTCATATAGCAGGCTGCCCCTCTTGTCTCCACACACAACACAGAGATCTTAATTTGCTAATTAGATAACAGCTAGTGAAAAAAGTAAATTAAAAAAATATTGTGAAATTGAGGAGATGAAATTCAGCACTTTATGACTACTTCTTCAACAATTCTATGATTGGGAATGTTTTAACAAAATCTGAAAAGTCCATGAATTAATGTCCCTTTGTTTATGACTTTGGAATATGTTGAGTGTTCTAATTTATAAAGGATAATCTAAAATATAGAGTAGCCAATGGGTTTTGTGAGATTTGAGTTTATTATGTGGTACAGCCACAGATTTCAAAGTGGTGTGTTCTGTTTAAAATGAGTGCATTTCTATCTCAGAATGCTGGAGGACTGAAGAGTGCAGAGATATTCTCTTGATATACACTAAAAATACCTGGCTTAGCATCCAACTCCATGTTGTCTCTGCAAAGGCACATTTTGATTTAAATGGGATTAGTAGTGTGCACGAAGTTAAGCATGTCCATAAATGTCTGCAAGGCTTTAGTTATTCAGTGCACTCATTATCTCAATTTGTTGTTTCATGGAATTAATCCAAGTATCTCATCTAATCAGGTTCTCCTGGAGGCACAATATATGCCCACAATAGTAGGAGCTATATATATCTCCCTCTATATTTATGAAAGATCAATGGAACATTTTTATTTCCAGTGAATGTATGTATCTGGGAATTATCCTCCAGGAATTAAAATCCCTCAATGAGATCATGGTGTGAATTCCCATGGGTATAAAGCTGAGGTAGAAGTGTCATTTTTTAGATAAAAGCACTATAATTGATGGCAATATATACATTAAAAAAGTATAGCAATGTATTATAAGTAATATAAAATAAGGATAAGTTTATAATTAAAGACTGGTTTAATTAAATTTAAAAACAAACTTGACACTAGTGCTTGTATACTAATCCCAAATATGATCCACGGATACAGAAAAACACAACCATTATGCTGAATGAAAACCAGCCACGTGCTCTTCATTGAAAATATTTTGCCCAGTAGTAAAACATGTTTGTTTCAGGTACTTCTGAATGACTAACCTTTGGTATTTAGCTTGAAATGCAGCTGGCAAACAGCCCAAATAATTCTGTTCTCAGTAATGCTATTGTAAGTCTGTTCAATTACTTTATGTTATTGAAAGGGGAGTAGAAAGCAAGGGAAGATTATGGCCTATTTCTGCTGACTTTGTTGCTTTCATCTGCAAGAGCAGTCGTAGGAATCAGTGAAGGCATGTGTGCAGAATTACTCCAAATGTGTAAACACAGCAGAATGTGACTCTTCAGAGCTTGAAAATATTCTACAGTGTTCCTCACCTCCCCACCCAATTTGAATTTGTTTTCACATAGCAGAGCTAAGAAAGCACATTTTTCCCTAGAGCTGGCTGTAAAATGCCAATGTTAATACTACAATTATTAAATGTGTGTCACTATCAGCTGAAGGAATTAAGTATGAATCATTTGAAAAGGAGCTGGCTAGCATTCCAAATCCTTTAATAAGTGTCTTTTTTCCTAGATGTACAATTCCTTCTTGGCCTTGCCATTCAGTGTATTTTCCCAACACCCGAAAAATTGGTGCTGTAACAAAAATCACTGAATATTTTTTGTCTTTAAGGTCATATATCAGTTTTCAATTAAACCACAGAGTCAGAGTAGTTCAGATGAAAGAATTCAAGTACTAAGATGCTCAGCCTGTAACCACTGCTTTAAACACTGGGGCTAGGGTAGGTATAGGGCTAAGGGTTAAGCATAAGGTTAGGATTAGGGTTAGGCTTAGGTTTAGGGGTTAGGACTAAGATTAGGAGTCATGGTTAGGCTTAGGGCTCATGGTTTGTGTTGGGATTTGGGTTTAGGTTCAGAGTAGTAATTGAGATCAGAAGAACAATAATCCTTCAGGTACTTGTTCCCAGAGTGTTCTCACTCTCATAACAGTTAAAGCAACCACAGTATTTAGATATAGGACAGACTTTTTTCAGTACAGAAACCTGAGGGGGTGTTATTATTTCAGCATTTCTACTCTCATCTTAGCGTGGTTTCTGTGTGAATTTTTGCCAAATAATCTTCCTTAGTATTAAAGCCTCTGCAAAATAAACCCTATTTCTTTTTTTCAATCTCTCTCTAGGTTATATTGCCATTTGTAAAGTTTGGGTTCTTTTGGATGGATATTCAGTTTTATAGAGGTTATTGAGAGCATTTTAAGGGATTTAAAATGAAGTATGTAATTCTAATTTTTTCTGTTGCCTGTAGCTAGTTTTGTTATGCCTAGTTTTATTACAGTTCTGTAAATGTAAAAGATTTAGGGTTCAGTCCACAGGTGTAACTGGCAAATATGACCACTTTGAGCAAGCACTTTTTTCTATTTTTATGGCAAGTTATCATTCTGTGAGTCCTTTGAAGTATAGCTCTCATAAAAGGCAAAGGTGCAATTTTGATACCTTTTATTTTACCAAACCTACTTAATACGCTTTGCTATAAAGAAAAAAAAAACAGAACTTTTGACAAAACCTATTGAGATCCTTTCTTCTTTATTGCATTGACCTAAATTTGAGCTCATTCTTCACCATGTTTCAAAGATCTGGTGAAAGGGATATAAAATTGATGCAAAACAGGTCTGTGAATTGTAATGCCTTTTTGTGATTTAATGTAAATCAGTAATTTAAATGCATAGCTGTATTAAAACAACAATAAATCCCTCATACTTCTAGGTCCAGCTGCTGAGTGTTTGGTTTTAACTGCAATGCACAATTCAGAGATGTTAGTGTTCCAGGTTACTGCCATGTTTTTAGTTTATTAAGGTGCTGTTTCTGTGTGAAAACTGACTAATTCTGTGTGTCCTGTGTGAGTGTAATATTTGCACCTTAGGTTAGGAAGTCTAGCTGAATGGACAGCAAATCCAGTAGACAGTGTGGCTATTTTCTAACTCACAGGGACAAGTGCTGCATTTTTATAGACCAGTAGGTAAAAAAGTGGCAGGCCATTTTTATCTTTAGTTGCAGAGCAGACCCCTTGCTGAATGCCTTTCCTTTTCTTGCAGAAAAATTAGCATCTGACTTGGCTTGCCTGATACTATTTCTTCTGACAGGTAATTGGAACTTTTTGGGTGAGAACTGGGTTTTATTGTCATTTACAGTCTGTTCAGGAGCTGCATTTGTGAAAACAGCAGTCTTTAGTTTTCGTATTTGCATTGAACAAAATTAACAAAAATCAGTATTTCACATGATTATGCTTTCAAGCACATGCCCTGAATAAATTTTCATTTTGATTTTACTTTTCTTGTACCTTTGGGATGTCTAATTCACAAAGTTTTCTTCCACTTTAGGATATTATAATACCTTTATTGCTCTCTACCTGCTGTTAGGAGCAGGGTAAAATGATAAAGGCACATGGGTCTTCAAATAGCTTTGATGAGTTCTATAATATTCCAATTGTTCTGCTGGGTGTCTGTCATTTTAGCAGGAAATATGCTTTATAAGCATGTTATTCAAATAGTAGCTCTCCAACCTCTAAGTTGTTATATCTACTTAAATGCCTGAATCATCAAATAATTTCATTATCACTGGTGCTGAAACATCATGAGAAGCATGGCATTGGGAAGGAGACTCATTTCTTTTGGCAGGGATGTGAAGGTGCTTTTCTCTAAGCTGTAAAAAAAGCACAGTAGAACCTGTGTAATGGTTCTAGCATGTCTGGTGCTACTACAGTTAATTTAAATTAAAAGTCAAAAGGCATTGGAGAACATACTATTTTGTGATGCTATCCATGCTCTGTATATTACACAAAATTTTAAGCGTTTAAAAACTTTTAAATAAAGTTATAATTTCATTTAAAAGGATGCTAAAATTGTGCATACTCAGTTTAAAGATTCTTGCGTTTTCACATTTTCTATCATTCCCTTCACCAGAAGTCTTAGAAAAGAATTTTATTAAAGTTTCAGAGGCTCTTTTGGCTGTAATAGAGATAAGAAAACACAAAGCCAATATTCAGGGGAAATAAATTACTCAGGTTCTTTTGCAGTGACTTGTTGAGGTGCAGTTTGTGCTTCTCAGAGGTGCACTCCTTTGGAAGTCTGTGTGTAATGTTTGCACTGTACTGTACTCCACACTGCTTATTAATCCTGTGTGGAAGGAATATAATCTAGCTTTTTATTTATGTTTTTTTCCTTTGTGTGCTTGGCCTGCTACATGCTAATTCTAATTTGTCTCTAAATGTGATTATAAGGACAATACCTGACATTGTTTGATTTTCCCCAGATTTTACAGATTTTGGTCCTTCCCTGTCAATCTCATTAGCCTTGCAGCTGCTATGAGGCATTGGTAAGTTTTTTGTGACACATAGGGTGGGCTGTCTTGTTGAGTCAGTGTTATGGATCTTTGTGAGTGCAAAGTCCATGATTGCTGTCCACGATGAACAAAAAATTGGACCAGTGATGCTGCTGCTCACTTTCAGTCCTCTTTCTAAACTACACCTCCACTAGTGCAAAAAAGAGTAAACTCCTCAAACATTATCTTAACCCTTTGTACTGCTCTCTGTTAAGGATTTAGAGCAAGAAGATAATCTTTGCAGTTAGCCCTAAATGTTCACCTCTAGCTTAATTATGTAGAGGATGAATTCTAGTGTCTTTGTAGAAAATGATTTAGCTCAGCCATTCAGACTAATTTAAAATGTCTAGGTAAGCACGGTGGGAAAGGTAAAGAAGATATGCAAAGATAAATTATAAATTCCAGAAGGCAGAGGGAGATTAGGCAGACTCTCCTGTGCAGGTGCAGCATACAGAGCATGTAGAAGCACTGATAATGAAATCTTTGCTTTGGAGATGCAGGAAATACTGGTTGCATTTGCTTTGACAAAATGGAGAAAAGGGTGTTTTATCCTGCTGATATATAGCAGTAAAAATGCAAAGTAGATGATTGACTGCCACTTATTTAATTTGATTTACCAGGGCTTATCAGCATCATTTCAGTGTTGCTGGCGTGTACAAGCTGTTAGGAGTCCAGCTGTGGAAGGACACTTTAGTTTTAAAAGCTCATATACATTCCAAATAGGGAAAAAGAAGGAATAGAAATGGACTTATTATTCAATCAGGGTTATTATAGTTTTCTGGTCTGTTATACAGTGTTTCATTTTGGGCTTTTAAAAGCAGATAGCAGTGATGATCTCATTTATATAAAGTTACTGTTGTATTTATTTCCTTCACTAATTAAACATAATTCATGGTGGATCTGAAAGGCTGTAACTACCCTCCTAGTGAGGCCCAAAACTGGGGAAATATTAACTGTCAATAAAAAAGGTAATTTAATGAAGTTGTAAAAATGAAAAAGAAATAGTAGAGGAACAAAAAATGTTTTTTCATGAAGCTTAATACAGTTACATAGTACAGAAACTTCTATCAAGAAATTGTGTCTTGCCCAAAAAAAGGGAAAAAAATCCAGTGCTTTATTATGTGAAAATAAAATTGGCATGATTATTGTTATTATAATTGTCATCATTATCATCTATCATTATTATTGTATCTTTTCTAATATGCTGCTATGGATTTTTCTTCCATACCTAGACACTGAATTTCACAATCTTTCATTGTGTTATAGATTTTTATGTTAGGAGTAAAGATTAATGCATTATGACTTCTTAGTCCTTCACTCAGAGGAGAAATAGTGGAACATGATGTTATTATGTTTAAGGTATTTTAGATGATCATTCAACATTCAGTTTTCTCTCCTATCATTTCTACCTCGACATTTGCATTGGATGAAATTGGATCTTGTTACTAAAAAAAACCTGTGAAAGGTAGTTGTTCTACTACCTTTACTGTGCTGACAGATTCCTTTTTCTCTGAACAATTCTCTTGACCTCAATTCTCCCAGCTGGGAACAAGTTCTGGGTACTATTCAGTCAAACTAGTCAATTTTTCTCGCCCTGGTATTGTTTCTGTGAGTATATTTGAAATTGTAAGCAGCTGGTACAGGAAGTGTCTGGTATATTGCCTGTTGGATTGCCACATTTTTCTCACTATTTAATCTTGCTGCTCGTTTTCATGTCACAGTCTCTATCTACTTTAGGATCAGCACCATTCCTGCTTTTATACAGCACCTGGTGCTGCAGGGTTCTAATTTCTAAGTGATCTAAGTGATGCCTGAAGAGCTATTATAATATTAATTTAGCTTTATTTTGTTGGAATAAATATAAGTAAGAGGAAAGGCATATATTAATTAATTGGATACATATACAATTAATTGGATTAAATAATTGGTAATTTCATTAAGAATAAATTCATCAAGAAGTATCTGTGTATTTCTAAGAATGCATTAATTGAAAATAGTTATGGAACAACAGTGAAATCCCTCCACTATCCAAACAACTGTGCACTGTGAGTTTTTTCCTTCAGTCAGGATGAATTAATGAATTCTCTACTGTTACAGGCTTAGCTCTGATTACACCAAATCTTTGAGTAATCTTGTCACTTAGCTTGAATCCAACCCTGATTGACCTAATGTTAAGTAGAAAAGTAATCTTATACTGAGCTAGAAGTACATGCACTAAGCTCTGGTAGTGCATTGCCCTCCACTGGTCCCCTCCCCCCCTTGCTCCTTGGCCACTCTAAAATCCCAGGAATCCAGAGATCCTCGTTAGTCCTTTCTGAGTTTGGCATTTCTGTTTCCCTGGACCTTTCCTGAAACGCCTGCATGGCTGAGTCAGGATCAGTGCTGTTCATATCAGGATTTTCCACTCTAAGCCAGGAGCAGCACTAGAGGTGTTTGGTGGACCCCTGTGCCCCTGGGACATTCCATTACTGCCTGAATAAACCTGGAGACAGTTTGTCCCAGGTTACAATGTAAAGATGTACCTGAAAATATGTATCCTATCACCATCTGTTAAACGAGGTGGGGCAGTGATCCTTATCTCTGTGGGAGATATCCTCTGCTAATGGGCCAGCTGTTAAAACCAGGTGGGGCAATCATCTTTATCTTTCCCATGACCCATCCTCCCTCCAGGAGATATCTCCTGTTAATGGCCATTGAGTCCCAGTGCATGACT
>JAOTQZ010000248.1:1076861-1087852 GCA_026546895.1 Pogonocichla stellata | reverse complement strand
CTGGTTTCCAGAGGACAAGAGCTACCAGACCTTTCTACAGGATCCCTGCTTCAACAAGACACTTCATCTGGACTGCTACCACCACCCTGACTAGCAGGGTGTCAGGTTGTATTCTGACTGTCAGTGGTTTTTCTTTTGTACTATTGCATGTATTTTATTTTTTCTCTTTTTTTCCTATTAAATTGTATTTCTGACTTAGAGTCTTTCACTGGTTTTGCTTTCAAATCATCAAACAGGTGCATCTTGCAACACTGTGAGCAGAGATCTGGAGTGAAGCCCTTTGACACTCCTGGGGCTCCTGTTCCCCTCTGAGTGGTGCACTTCCCAGAGTTCACTTGTAAGTGTTAAATTAGTCAATCATTAAGTGGCACTAAATCCTTTAAACATAATCTACTGGTCAAGCCTGAGGCAAGTTTGGCAAGGGGGCCCAGTCTGAACCTCATGACTCAAAGGGATGGTCTCTCTTATCTTTGCACTTTTATTTTTCTCTATCCCTTTTCTCCATGCGAGTTATTTTACATTGATTGTGTAATCAATTTTCTTTTGTAGGCTTTATCTGTACAGTAAGTAGTAGAGTAAACATTTCCACTGAACTCTGTTAGTTTGAGCTTTCACAAATTTATATCCAACCTTCATTTGCCAATACCTTTGATGGTGATTCTTTAAACTGCCTAAACCACTCATTCACAACACCATTGCACTAGTTCAAAAATAGCAGCCTAAACTGCACTGTTGTTGCAATCCTTTGCACTATTGTGGTAAACATTCATATTAGGCAGGGCATCAAATCTGTGGGATCTATCTGTAGGCCTTGAAAGAACTCGAGGATATTAGCCTTTTCAATATATATATAGAAACTGATTTATTTCAAGGAATGTGTGGTACATTCTGTTGAACATTATCTGTTCTGTTGAAGATTACATAAAGCAAAACTCGAAGTAAATAAAAGTGCTTACTGCAAAATCACGGTTTTCTACATCTTCTGATTAGTGCAGTTCCATTTTCCTTTAAGAGAACACTGATAGTTTTTACAATTATTATTTCCACACTTGTCCATCTATTTTTTCTTGGAAGTAAATATTCTAGAACTGGCTGAGTACATTTAGATTTGTTGAAGCTGGGGAAATGTTAAGCATGTAAAAAGGAAGAGTGAAAAATCTGTAAACATTAATTTCTTCCCTGGTAATTAGTGTTGTATTTTCTTATTTTTAGAATAATCTATGCTCTTAGTCATTGGTTTTAATCACTCCTATAGGAATGACTAATCTAACTAGAAAATAATGAAGCATCTTCAAGGAGAAGAGAAATGTATTAATCATGAAAATGACAAAATGGGGGTGGAAATTAAGGTGAATGACATATAATTTAAAAATCCTTACAGATGATACAGTGGTTCCCTAGGACAACTTCCCAGGACAACAGGAACAGCTAGGTTTGTGACAGACCATGAGCCCTTGGTGTAATATTGTAGCCCAGAGGGTCTTTTTTAGTTTTGTTTTATCTAGGATATATTTAGGGCTTTCTCTTGAAAATGTATACAGGACTTTGAGGTACATCAAATAGAGTTGGAGTATTTCAGTGCCATGAGGCTGTACTGACCTGTAGAGCCCTTAAGGTCTTTGTAAGGTCAGTGGTAGAAGCACCAGTTAATCTGAGGTTTTGTAACGGCAAGTTGGATCCAGGAATCTGCCTCTAGGATTTGTTAAATTCTGCTGTAACAGAAACTGTAGTTTTTTATGTTTCAAAATCATTGACCCCCAAGTCCTTTCCCACAAAGCCACGTTCCAGCTGGTCACAGCCATCCTGCCAGGCCGTTCCTCCAGGTCATTAAATGGATGGCAGCATGACCCTCTGGCACATCAACCACTCTCCCAGGGTTGTGCCATCACAAACTTGCTGAGGGTGCACTCTGCCCATCATCCAAACTGTAAGAAATGGCCTCAAGCTGACCCAGAGGAGTCTAGATAGGACATTAGGAAAAGATAATTCACTGGAAGGATTTTCATGGGCTGAAATAGGCTGTCCAGATGCAGTCCTGATGCCTGTAGATCATTTGAAACCATGATATGGCACTTGGAGACATGGTTTGGTGATGGACTTGGCAGTGCTGGGTTAACAGTTGGACTCAATGGTCTCAAGGGTCCTTCCCAACCTGAATGATTCTGTGATTTTGTTTTAAGTAGGACTGGACCCTAAGGTACACCAGTGGTTACTGGTCTCTAGCTGACTCTGGGCCTGAATTTTCATCCAATTTTCAATCCACCGCACTGCTCATCCAGCATTATGCCTCATACAATACATAGTCCCATAATATAGAAAGAGCATTCATAGTGAGCACAGCTGTCAGCACTGAGTGAATACCTTGCTCCCTTCTAAGGATTTTGCACGTGTGTATCCAGAAATGCAACAGAGAACTACTGCAGTCCACTGTATTTAGATTATTATGCTATTTTTAAAAATCCATGTAAAAGACTTCATGCTCCCTCCATCTTTTATGGGCTGATGTTTTATATTTTCGATCCTGAAAAGTGTAAGTGTGTCACTTGGAGCAGTAAAAAATGCTGTTTAAAGGCAGTTATTTGAGACACTGTAGAGTGAGGAAGAGTTTTCCTGTAACAGCCACAAGTGGCTGGGACAAGGTCCTGTTTGAAAGCTGTCACCCAAAAGCATGGGTGAAAGACACATTTTAAAAACCACTGTTGATACTTCCCCTCCTCTTGCCTCCTCCAAATTTCTGATCAGGAATACTTTGGGAAATTGCATCAGACAGTTTGTCTCTCTAACAGCTCTCGGTGTGTTCCTGCAAGTGGGACTCCAGAAAGAGGAGTGTTCTCTACTGAATCTCAGCTGCTGCCTGAAACAGGTAATTCCTCTGAGATCATCCACGTTAACAGGATCCAGTACAACCCCATTTAATCATCTTGTGTCAACCGCATGCACAAATCAAGAGTGGGACTTTTTACATAATTTTAAAAATTATTTTAATTTTTTTTAATGGGTTGCTTTGTATTTTTTCTTTTCTTTGCAATTAATACCTCATCTGTGTTCTTTGTACTGCCGTAGCAACAGGTTCCTAAATATTTTTGTGAAATTATGAACTTTGTTAAATCACTGTAAACTCTTCACGGAGAAGTTAAGTCATGTATATTGCCATAGAAATTCTGTGTCAGAAGACAAGTGTGTTATTGTCAATTATAAATCAGTTCCACAAGTGAAAAAGCCTTTTAACTTCTCATATCCAGTCAGTAATACAAAATTAAAGTACAGTCAACACAGGGACCAGTTGTTTTTCCCCATAATAAGGCCTCAACCCATGGAACATCCTGTCATTTGTAAGCTGACATACCACTGTACGTAGGGAAAAGTGATGTTTTCTCTGTGCAGACACATATCTGAAGTTTAAAACACATTATGTGGGCAAAGTAATTATTTTTCCTGTTGTACTTAATTCTTCTCTCTTAGATAATTTTGCAGATTATCTTCTTTTCAAGGCTGAAATGTATAATTTGTAGGTAGTTTTAAGAAACTCCATGCAATCTATGGGTTATCCAGAACTTGCTTGTGGAGTAGTCATAAATGCTTCTGCTACAATTTGATGTAGAAAATATGTTCATCTTCTGCCTTCCTCTGGCACTCTTAGGCATAGCAGTGAGAACAGAACTTGAACTCAAGCAGCAGTACAGTGGTACATAGCATCAGCCAGCATTTTTGTAAGCCAACAGCTGCTTCTTGGCATGAATGTAACAGTTGTGTTTAGGAAAAAGCAACTAGAGCACATCTTTTCAGCCTGGAAAAAAAAAAAAGAAAAAGTGTGCCTTCTAGGAAAGTGATATATAGTTCTGGAAACACAGTAGATCTGATTTGACATCTCTTTCTCATTGGAAGGCTCCCACTATGATTTACTAGACTATATAAAAAAGAAAAATTTGCAATGTGAAACCTTATAAGTGCTAATTCTTTCTATTCTGCCTATAATTTTCACTGTCATTTTTCATTTCCCAAACACGATTTGAACTTTTTTCTTTTCTTTTATAGTAGTGAGTTTCATCCTTTGCTTTCAAAGAGAAAGGGACAAAATCATCACTTACATTTTTCGTGTTTACTCAGGGCCCCCACCAACAGTTCACACTCTTTATACTCTGGCAAAAACTCCCAACTGCCAAAAGTGCAGCATTTTTGCACTTTGACAAAAATAATGTGCTCCTAATTTCATTTTTATAGATAATTCTTAACTCATGTTTGCCTACTTCTTATTTTCCCCTCATTTACATTTTGTGTGATACATATACATATACATATACATATACATATACATATACATATACATATACATAATTTCATATATATATGTATATATATGAAATTAAAGGAAGAAAAAAGATATGAGGCTGGACAGATTACTCCAATAAAAGGAATGAATGAATAATTTTAAACATGATCAGTCACTTTTGTTCCATACATTAAATGGCAACTTGATGACCCTGCTGAAATCGTCTGTGCTGTACCTGTGCCTCCTTCCTCCCTCTCCTCCAAGAGCCTGTTCTTCTCAAATGTGTAAAATTGCATAACAGAACATGCATGGGAATTAGGAAAATTGGGCTGAAGGCTGGGCTGTGGTTTTGCATACCTAGAGCTCAGGGGACTATTTCTCTGCCTAGGGTGACCTCTGCCTTCTTGTGCAGTCATGAAATACAAATGTGGCACGTCAGACTGGGAAAAGTTCAAATTCTTGGCTGTTTTTAGTCTGTACTGTTTGAAAGTCAGGTATCTGAAGAGTGACCTCAGAGACCTTAACCACAATTTTGCCACAAGCAGACTTGCTGAGACCAGAGGGGAAAGCCAGTGCCTAACACAACACAGGTAGTGTTAGCCACTCTCTTGGACCTGAGTACGGGCTCCAAAATAACAGAGGGGGATATCACATCATGCTGTGTGGACACTGCTGAAGGCTTGTACAAAAATCTGCATTTTTCCCAGGCTGTTGGCTTTCTCAGCTCCAGCTCAGACCTTTCCCAAGCTGGGGATTTTTCTCAGAGACAAAACAAGAGAAGGAAGAAAAAACAAGACGTTTGTCACTCACCCTGCAGGTGTTTAATCATTGTTGTAATTTCTTGTCCTTGTTCAGGCTGAGAAACCCAAGGCTGCTTTTTCCCTGGCTCCCAGCAGTGTCCAAGGACAATTCTGCAGTCCAGCCTCAGCCCATGAACCCTACTGCACATTTCTTCCACTGAAAGCCAGTCCTGCATCTGAGAGGATGTCCTCTAAACCGAATGGTGCTTTGGTGCCACTCCAACTTTACCCCAAGTATCGAACATTGTGCAAAATGTGGAACAGGGGATGAGTTAGGAAGCAGGCCCAATCATGGTTTGAATAGGAACAAAAGCAGGATTTCCATGGATGGGGCCCTATTTGGCCTGTGGTGCTGAGATCAGTGATATTCTACTCTCATATGTGAGAGAGGTGGAGGGACAGCACTGTGCTTCCTGGAGGGCCCTGCAGCCTGGAAAGCAAAGCTTTGCAGATCAGTTTTCCCTCAGAAAACTTTGGTTATATGTGTACTAAGAGGTTCAGGGTTCCTGAATTAGTCTGATCAGAAATAAATCCCCCCTCTCCCTTGGGGAGTCTCCTCAACGCTGCTCCATCACATCTGTCCACACTGATTAACCCACAATATTTATGAAAGTTTGAACCACCTCAGCTCCATTCTGTATCACAGTTTATCACATTGCCTTTGCATGCTTTGTTTCACTGCAGCTACTAAACAAATCCTAGTGTCCTGAGAATTCTGGTTTGCTTTCTTTTTGCCATGCTTTTCAGCTACAATCAGAAATATGAAAAGGGAACCTGTGGTCACTATTGAGACGATGCTTAGGTACTTCAACTTCAAAAGTTAAAATAATTTCATCTCTTTTATCTCATTTGTTAACAGCCTGATTTAAATGATTTCATATTAGTGGAAATGCAAGAGAAATGACATTAGCTGGAGCTTGTGGTCCCAAGTACCCAAGACAAACCAGCAGCTTATCTGCTAGCCAGGAGAGTAGTTCAGCACATTTCACAACCTCACTCTTGTAGTACCTGTTAAAAGTGCATGAATTTGTGGGCTATCAGTATGAAAGGGTATTCAGTGAGAAAAAATGGAGCATTTTTATTCACTCATTCATGCAGTATTTGTATTCACATGAAGAGCAAGCACTATTGGGAAATAACTGTTGCACTATATATTCTAATACATGACAAGTTCAGGAAAAGCTAACCAAGGTCAGTATATCAGGAAAAGAACCAAATCCACTGTTCTAATAGTTTCTCATGTGTTTTCATCTTGTCTTCCCAAGTGGCAGTGAGTGACCTTACTTAAAGATTAATCTTTTCATTAGAAACAGTAAGATTACTCCAATGCCCTCCTTTGCCAGAACATTTCTTTCAAACAGATGAGAGATATTTTTCCAGAGCTGCTATTTTCTGCTCTGTACAAGTTTCTGGAGACTTTGAGATTCTGTTCTTTCTCAGATGCTGTTGATTTAAACTCAGAAAATATTCAAATTAGAAGTAGATGTGTAATATAATTATGGTACTCATTAGACCCAGACTTTTTATAATGCCTTAAAATAGAGGGGAAAAAAAACCTAAACAAAACAGAAGAAGTTTCTATTATTTTTTTTCCAGAATTCATAACAGAATTTTTAACCTCAAAAGTGCAGATTTTTTACTCAAGGAATTTGTGACTAAGTTGAATTCCAAGTGTAATATGGTTTCTTTTTCCCACCAAAGAAAGAAGTTGCACCTCTTCAATTTTTTTCTGGTTTAAGTTACTTCTTAAGTGACTCAGTATTTTTAAAAATAAAACTTGCATTCAGGATGAAAGTTATAGAGTTTAAAATGACCTTTTATACGTGAGTGGAAACTGGTGAAAGTGGCCTTTAAGCACCAACACCAGGTGGAAAAAAACGCAAGAAGAATATAAACAGTTAATAGTCAAAATTGAGAACATGGCATGAGATGTTCCAAAGCTACATTAGTATTAACAAATGCACCAAAACTAGTGTTTTTCTAGAAAAAAGCATGAAATGTTTTGAAGAAATAAAGACCGCATCAGGTTTCTACATGGCTAAATAAAACTATTTGGAAAATAAGGGGCTTCAATACTTCTGTTCTGAGGCACTGAACAATCTGCAGTTCCCCTTCAGCATTTTCAGCCTATCCATCTCCATCCTAATAGTAAGGAAATAAATTTATTTACTAATGTTTGACTTCATCTCATCAGCAAGAAAAGACATTTATTTCTTGTGAAGAGACACTGTCCACTGATAATTTTATAATAGTGAATCACAGCCATCATATTTCTTCTTCCATGCTGCTTTGCTTTAAGAAACTATAATGTTTACAGTAAATTAATCTAAAAGAAGCATCAAAAATGCCTGTCTTTTCATTTTGAAATGCATAATTTATGTTACTTCTGT
This sequence comes from Pogonocichla stellata, assembly GCA_026546895.1. Classification (NCBI taxonomy): domain Eukaryota; kingdom Metazoa; phylum Chordata; class Aves; order Passeriformes; family Muscicapidae; genus Pogonocichla; species Pogonocichla stellata. The sequence continues at coordinate 1,080,392 of JAOTQZ010000248.1, read as the reverse complement.
GACAGCTTGAATGGTGCTGCAATTAACAGTCTAAAATGCTTTGCATGATAAATCTGCTTTTCAGATATTCATCATTCAGATGTAAATATTTACTCCACATTCAAATGAGCTACATTGATTGGGAGCAGCTATTTATCATTCACCAGTCTAGAGGCAACAAAATCATGTTCATGCTTCAGTTACTTCAGAATAGCAAATTTTTAAACATTGTTCGCTATTGGCTTTTAAATATGTATTTAATTAATTATAAAATGATAGTAAAGAAGGGCTTGAACTCTGCTTTCACTCACAAACTTATACTAAGTTTAAAAGCAATTTTATTCTGTATGTAGCAAAGTCAAATTAAGATCATATCGATGTTTGCACCTGACATTTCCTTATTTTACCTGATTTTTTTAAAGTTCGTGCTCTTTTGAGCTTTTTTTTTTGTTTTTTTCCACTTCTCACATGTTTGCTTCTCTTGTGTGATGATTATTCTAATCACTGGTACCTGCAAAGCAGTGGAAGATACAGACAAGTCTCCTACATTCTAGGGGAGACACTAATGGTTCAGACAATATCAGACAAAGCAAAAGTCATTAAAAATTAGTTCTTCTAACAGACAGTTGAAAGAATTTCACTATGGATGAGATTATTTGTGCTTCCAGTAGATGCATGCTGAGAAATAGAGGGAAGAAAACTTTCTGTCTTCTCATTGAAATAAAACTGCTGAATTAAATATAACCCACAAAAAAGTGTTTTAGGTCAAATAAATAACATAGGTTATGGTTTGGTTTTGTTGTGTTTTTTTGTTTTTTTAAAGGTATGTTACAGAAAACATTTATTTTGGGAGGACTACTATTCAGCAAAGTGAATTCTCTACTATTCAACAAATTCCCTATTCCCTAATATTCAACAAAGTGAATTTGTTCAACAGTTTAAAAATGTCTCCCTGCTTACTAATTTTTTTGACAAAGGTTGAGCAAGAACTTTTTCCTTGATAATTTGTTTTTGTAAATTTCTGCTCTGCCCATTTCCATGGGGAAGATCATAAATATTTAAAAACAAAAACCAAAAAAACAAAACAAAGAAACAAACAAACAAAAAACTCCTAGAAATGCAATTAAGTAAATCTGAAAATATTTTATTTGGATTGCAGGGCTAGGAATACTTTATAGGGATTGTGGGCAGGGAAGGCATCATGATATAAGGCCAAGATTTCAATTTTTTATATTCTTAACTAAAGTTTAGCCTGCCTGCTCTTGTTTTATGAGCTTAGGAGCGGATACTTAGTTTTTAAAATAAGTATTTTCCTTCATGACCAGTTAAGTTGATGTGTCACAAGACTCTGGGGCTTTTTCCATGAAGAAAGGTTCCAGTACAAGCTGTAGATCACCTCAATTAAGCACATGCAGCTCTGAAGCTCTTATCTTAATCCCTGTACTGATAACAGTAATTGTTCTGAAAGACTACAAGGGAAACCGTGACTCAAGAAAGGACGTTGTGTTCCAATTGATCTCAATTACTCTAATGTACTAATTCTTTCGTCCACCATCTAAATTTAATGCTTTTGTCTCCCTAAGAATTTGTCACAAGATCTCCTGTATTATCAGGTTTGTGCTGACCTGTCACTATCTAGTCTGCATTCTCAACCAAACCAAAATAATTGCCTTAATTTACCTGACAAGTGTTTTGAGACCTCGACTCATCACGGTGTTTTAAGTGTTTGAATTAGTTACACGTGAATCATTAGTTCAGTATATCTTCAAAAGATCAGATTTTACCTTCTACCTCCTTTGGGGCAATTTTTACATAGAGACATGAAGAAACTTCTGCTCTAAGTGAACACTATTGACTCATACTTCGTGAAGACTTCATTTTGGCGTGAGATTACAGCCTTCAGTAGAGTTACCCCAGATGTATTTCATGAAGAAAATAAAAATTTACCCATCAGCTTAAATCGTCCTAGTACAGTGAAAATTTGCCTAATGGCAACCAGTTTGTTCTTTTCTATTTGCAGTGTATCAGATAATGTCCCTCAACATGCATAAAATGCTACATTCTTATTTCTCTGGGAACAACATTCAGGCATGAACATGCCTTTCTGGGGCTGCCTGTGCCATTCTGTCACATTAAGTCTTTCTCTCTTTTCCTCTGCCTATGGGGTAACTGTGTACAGAATTAAGTATACAAATTAAGATAGGAAATATTACATCTTAAAATCTAAAAGTATAGCATGTTCTACTCTGAGAATCTCATCCTTCATCAGTTGATGTGCACTTGTTGCATTGCTTCTCATCCTTCTCAGATTTACCATGGAAGGAGCACTTACAAGCCAAGTCACATCTGAGTCACTTGAAAGGATGGGTGACTTTGTCCCAGTATTTATTGCAAAAGGAAATCTCAAAAAGCAGTCTGGTGAAAGTGTTTCCTGGGTATAGTCACCAATAAGTTCCTCACTCCTAGTACAGGTGAAAATAACAGAGAAAGACAAAAAATTATAGTCCTGGAAAGGGTTCTTGAAGAAGAAGCTATATAAAATGTTGTTTAAGAGCAACAGTAGGAAGGGAGGTAGACAGGCTGAAAGTATAAAGGGCAAAAGAGGGGACAGAAGAGCTCTCTTTCAAAAGGCTATTAAATGCAGCAGCTCACGTGAAATCTTCATTAGGGAATTCCCTTAACAACAATTTGCCATCCCATCTTCTGGAACTGTAAGTATGGGTTTATTTTATTCTGCATCATCTCTATTCTCTTGTCTATCCTAAGAAAACATTGTGGCCTGTTAGGCAATTTAAGGGCTTTTAAATCTTGGGCTGTTATTGTTTGTAAATGCAATTCATAATGTTATAAAATAACAAATAGAAAGCATTGTTTGCTCACTTGCAAACTGCTGATTTATTTTTTCATCTGCCATAGTGTGTCTTTTCTCATGGTAATCCCCAAACAAAAATGCAACAATCTCCAAACCCTTTTCCAGTTTTGCTGCTAGTGCTGTCTCTGTCACATACTCCTGTCTCCTGTTCTCTGTGGAGTCTATGGCAGCCTGATCTTATTTAAGTCCAACTTATCTACCCTTAATTCTGACTGCAAGCCAGCAATATATGGTTCTGAGCCCAAACCTGGGCTTAGACTCTCTCAGTTCTGATGTTTTTTTAATTTTCAGTGGGCCATCACTTACCTAACAAGTGGGATTGAATATTTTGACTATCTAGGTCAGTGTGGTAGTTTGAAGGACAAGTGTCTGCTAAGAAAGGCAGGAGCCTTTCTTGAAATGGACAATGTAAACTCCCTCCCTCCAAATTATTATAATTTTGATAATTAAGGGACTCTCAGGCTAAGATATGGGAATAGGAGTAACAATTCTTTATAGGAAAAATTAAAATAGAAATACAGTATTAAAAAAAAACCCCAAAAAACCCCAAATCCAAAACACTGACAGTCAGAATACAACCTGGTACTCCATCAGTCAGGGTGCTGGCAGCAGTCCCATTCAATGGTGGCTGCATCCTCCTGCAGTGGCAGATGTGGTTCAGCTGGAGCAGTGCTCCTGTA
>JAOTQZ010000248.1:1049343-1063857 GCA_026546895.1 Pogonocichla stellata | reverse complement strand
GGTCAGGGGGGTTTGGGGGGTCCCAGGGGCTCCCCGGGGTGCGTTGGTGCGGGTGGGGTCCGTGTGTGGCGAGTATCACCCCGCAAACCCCATCCCATGGCAGCCTGGAGCTGTGAGGTCCCAGCCGCTAAAAGGGCTTTTATTTCCTCAAAATTATTGTGGGACGGGTCCTGCAAACGCTGTGGGGGGAGAAGGAGCATCCCACGGCCAAGGGGTGCAGTGGCCAGCGCTGCTAGGGGGGCTCCTGCCATCAACGGGGGGCCAGGGAGGCACAGCCAGAGTGGGGTGAGGCGACCCCCGGGCAGCTCCTGAGGGGCTGCAACCTGGATCTGCCCCCTGGAAAACGCCGGGACAGCAGGGTGGGCACCCTCTGGGCACCCGCAGAGTCCCCTGGGCCACCCTTTAGGGGGGCTGATTTTGTCCATCCCCATCTGAAGGGGGCAAATCCGCTGCTCCCAAGCTCTGGAGCTCTTCAAATCTTCCCTGGGGTGATGTCCATGGGGATGTGGGGCACCCCCAGCACCCCAAACCAGGGCTGTGCCAGCTGCAGGCACCTCAGGGCTGCTGCTGGTACTGGCCCTCGGTGGCGGTGAAGAAATCCTCGAGCACACTCTTCATGTATTCGAAGGTGGGGCGCTCCTCGGGGCTCTCATTCCAGCACTTCCTCATCAGCTCGTACAGCTGCTCGGGGCAGTTGTCAGGCTGGGGCATCCGGTAGCCCCGCTCCAGGTTCTGGATCACCTCGGGGTTGGTCATCCCTGGGAAAAGGGAAACACGTGTTTGGGGGGCTCAGTTTGGGTCACCCCCGTGGTGTGGGTGTCACCCCAGGGTTGGTCATTCCTGCCAGGACAATGCACAGGATTCAGTTTGGGTCACAGGAGCTGCCCCAGGATTGGTTATTCCTGCCAGGACCCAGCTTGGGTTTGCTCTTTGTGATACTGTATTTCTATTTTAATTTTCCTAGTAAAGAACTGTTATTCCTAATTCCCATATCTTTGCCTGAGAGCCCCTCAATTTCAAAATTATAATAATAATTTGGAGGGAGGGGGTTTTCATCCTTCATTTCAAAGAGAGGCTTCTGCATTTATTGGCAGACACCTGTCCTTCAAACCAGGGCACATGAGTTCATGGCCATGCTGTCCCATGTTCATTCTCTTAGCAGCATAAATCTGGTGCAATTAGGAAGTCAAGAGTGCCACGCCAATTTACACAGCTGATTGTGTAGGCTCCAAACACAAATTTAATTGGATTGAGACAGTTGCAATCAGAAACAGCACATTGCTCTCAGCACCTCAGGTTGATGAGTGGCAGGTTGGGACTGGCATGGGAAGGTGTGCCTTGGTCAGCAGCATTAATAACAGCATCCTGTGGACAAAACAAGGAGAGCTGTCTCTCTGGCACTGCAGTGGAGTTGGTGTCTGGCAGTTCGTGTGTGTATATTAAAATATCAGCATCTCTCCATATAGCAGCTGCACTGCATGAGAAGTAGCTCACTGAATTTACTTTTAACAGTGTTTTGGTTTCAGTGTGAAATGCTCCCACACACAGTTTTACGGGAATGTCTGTCTTCCAGTTCGGCAGAGTAGTAACTAAAGAATTCCCTTCTCCCATTACCCCTGCCCAGTGGGGGAGGACAGCTTATACACAGCAGGATCTTTTTTATGTCGATCTGTAGGTGGAAGTGCCCTGCAGCCAGACACTGGTTCTATGAGGAAACTTGAGCAATAAAAATATTTTATGCTTTTAACCACCCCATCATTCAAGAAAGATATTCTGCAGGTGTGAAGTGGCTTCTCCAGCAAAGCTTCCTTCAGAGGCAGAGTAACAGGAGAGATGTTTGGCACTGCTAAAGAAGAGGTCAGATGGCTCATGCTGTCTTTTCAGATTTGGTATCTTTTCTGTGCTACGAGGCCAATATATGACCCTGCTGTTGTTTCAAGGTAAGAGGATAATTGCACATTATAAACGTTGGAGTTATGGCAGTGAGAATTTACTCGGGTAGCAGGATCTGTAAATCTGGGGCTCTCACTTGGAAAATGAAGATAAAAGCATGGAATACAAACAACCAAACAATTTGTTACCTGAAGGAATGAACGCTCTGGAGATGTTCTGTGTCTTACCTGTCAAGATTAAACAGTTATTTCATATAGTCAACTGGAATGAAATTCAGTCCAATGCAGAAATTAGCCCCTGTAGTTAGGAACAGGACTACCCAGTGGCAATTTGGGTGGTTCACGGACTTGCTAGTGAGCCAGGGTTTAGGACTCCATTGTGTTAGTTGGATCTATCTCTGTCAAAGGCCAAAAATTTTAAGACATAAACTCAGTCTACCTTTGAATTACAACATCCAGAAATTTGTCTCTGAAGCAAGGAAGTTGCCAAGATGGCTTAAGCCTGATTATCACAAACCCATGTCCCACACTATCCAAACTGTCCTGGTGTTGCACTTATAAAGAAGGTAAAAAATGGCAAATAAAAAGTAATTTTTTCATGCAGCTGTGTGCATAGTGTACAGTCATAACTACTCCTCAGCTTTATGTAATGACTGCAGCATAGCAAAAAACCCCTCTGTGTAAATGAGTCAGTCTTGGAGAACTTGCTTAGTTATTGACCCCTCACACCTTGTTTGTTCCATTTTAATCAGCTCTAGCAGTGGCAATGTTTCACCACAGACACAAAAGTCCTTTTCTTAAAGCACCAAAGCTCAAATGTTTATTTCTAGCACCGTTGTTCAAAAGTTTTTGGGGTGTCTAGCATTTGTTGAGTAGCTGCAGACGACGGTGTTTCATCTCAGCACTGCTCTGAGCTGCTGCTTGCAGAAGACTACAACTGGCTGAGAAAGGAGAAAAAAAGAGAGATCAGACATCTTCCATGACTTATGATGTCCTGTACCAAGGGTAGGCAGTGAATATCAGTGAGCCATGGCAGTGAGCTTGCCTTGCCCTGCCCATGCTATCCACTAGCCAGATGTTGGTGGAGGAATGCCTGAACTGCCTGGCTTACTCAGGAAACACCTTGGTGTTTCTGCTTGCATTTAAAAAGGCTGAAATGACAGCTTGATACTTCTGTCTCTTTTTTTGTTGTTTCTTTCTTCCCACCAAATATACAAAGGGGTCCTTTCTCTGCATTTCCTTCCTTTACTCTTTTCTCCACCCCAACTGCCTCTTTCATTATAGGAGTATTTGAGGGGAAATGTTATCTCCAGCTCTGTTGGGTTCTCCACCAATTTCCTGAGTAAATGCCTGGAATAAAGAGAAGCCACTTGGCTATTTATTCCTAAAAGTGCAGTCTGGGGTGTTCTATGCCTGCTGCAGTGGTATCTTCACAGTCACTTGCAGAGTTTTTGATGGGCCTGTGCTGGCCCCAAAGACTCCTAGCCTGGCCCCAAAGGTGCTACTAGGAAGTAAATTTCTGGGTTTTTTCACACACCATGTAGCCTCAGCAGCCTTCTACAGCTGTGCTGTGCCTGGGAGATGCTGCCAAGCCACGCTGATGAGATCTGGTGATTCACCAGTTGACTAAATGCTATGTAGGTGGAGACAGAGTGGCGTGGGGTGCAAAGCTCTGAGGTTTCGTGGACAAAAACAATTCATCAGAAACTGGCTTAGTGCTGGGGCCTGGTGTGGCTGCTGCACACAGCTGATGTAACAGGCATTCTTCATGGGGAAATGAAATGGGTTCACAGGGCATGGCTGCCTGCACAGGAGAAGCAGAACATGCAGCTCTTTGTGCCATCACACGGGTGAGGTAAACACCCAGCACCTGACTACTGATCTGTGACAAATTTGGAGTGCTTTACTTCTGGACTGGGTCTTTAAATGGAAAAAAAAAAAAAATCCTACCCTGCTTGTGGGAAACTTCATGTTATTTTAATTCCTCCTTTCTTTAAAATAATTCATCTTGCTGATTATACAGGCTTACTAAACTTCAGACAGTATGAGTCTTTTCTTTGGTGCTTATTCTCACACTTGTCAAACCAAGAACTAAGTTCTAAACATAACAGTCCTCAATAAACAATTTCTAAGTGATACAGAGAACACAAAAATTTAGAACAATAATGAAATCTTTCCTGCATGTGAAGGCATTTGAATAAAATTAACTTTATTTTTTTAAACTGAGAATCACTTCTACCTGCTTCTTTTTAGTTAAGGCTGGCTTAAAAAGCCAAGTTTGTGTTTTAGTTTGAACAGAATTTATATAATGAAATTTTATCCTCATAAGAAACTGATTTATAAAACACAGAAATAGTTTATAAAGGTAGTGGGAAGAACTCAAAACTTATTTCAAGAACAATTTTCTATAATGCACATTGTTTTTACTTCTATGAATAAAGTCAAATGAAAACAAACCTTAAAATAAACAGTTAATTTTGCCTGCCTTTTACCATTTTTTCTTATATTATCTCCAGACCTCTAATCTAGGCAGAGGGAGAATATGACCTCATTACTTTTAGCTACATTTATATTTACTTTTTGATATTTACTTTAATATAAATATTTCTTGAAAAGTTGAAAAGAGTCCTTTGCACGACTTAGTGCTTTTAGTCTCTGGCTGGGACGTGAGAGTGCAGAAATCAAGACTTGGGATTTTATCACAATAGTCCTACTGAGCTCTGGCTCATAACTTGTAAAGTGCTGTTATGACTTCTGTATTTTTTCTCCACCTACAAAGTGTTGTCTTGGGGAAATGGGCCACCTGTGGAATAAATGCTGTTAAAGGGAGCTAGCAACACTGGTTTTGCTTCCATTCTTTTAGGTGCTCACATAATTTGCTTGAGTTTTTACTGATCCTTTTTCCCTGGCTAATGAGATGTATCATAATGTTATGCTTTCCACCAAAATATTTGGTCCTTCTGGAACTTTCAAATCTTTATTAAACTATTATTTTGCCAATTTACAACCTTGTATGTGCCTTAAGTCTTTTTAAAAAGCTCACAGTTTTTTCTTAGCCAAGCTTGGGGATTTCTTCCCATCTCAGCCTTAATCCCAGCCTCTGTCAGCATTAAGTCTTGTCCTAGACCTGTGGCCACTTCAGCACTGTGATATAAATCTAGCTCTAAATCACTGAATTTCACAACATTATCTCTATTGCCACCCTAGACCATGCAACCTAAGAGCTTCTGCCCACACAGGACATACTCCAAACCCCAAATGATTCATGGCCTTCATCCCAATCTATTGGCACTTCCAAAATTTGCAGCTATAAGGATATTCTTAACACCCTGACTTAAGCCTTGAGCTTGTCAATGCATTTTGGTTTTTGTTAGTTTTAAGCTTACAGAATCCTGGGCCTAACCTTAAAAATCTGTATCAGTTCTAGTGTTCAATCTGCTTTAAGATCCCTCTAGGATGAAGGAATTACTTCAGTTTGGGGATCAAGATGGTTTATACTCTAAGTCTAATTGAGCCTGAATCTGGTTTTAACACCTCCAAATGTCATGAACTGTGTTCTGTTTCCAGTGTCTGAACTGCCCAGAGCCTCCTCCAAGCAGCTCAGCTCTCCTTTTAGCCTGGGCTCTCTTAAACAGCAAATCTTAGCCCTATTTCTTGTCTGTCTGTGTATTAAATCACTTCTATGCTGCACATGGCCTTTGCAGTGATCCAAAAAGCCTTGCTATAAACCCAGTCCTCCATCTGATCCTAGTCCTGCTGTTACCTCTAGCTTTGGCTTCTGACAGGACCAGATCTTTCTCAGACTTCTAAATTTAAATTGAGGGTGACAAGCTTAATCCACCTGCTGTTAAAGTGCAGGGGTGTTCTGGTTCACCTGTGCCTCACTTCAGACTTTCTAGGTCCTGGCACACCTTCAGTGCATCTCCAAATTTCTGCTGCCTTGAACCCTTTAATTGCACAAAGAAAACATGCATAATGGGAAATTGCTGGATTTGGAATGGGCTCAAACCTGTGAATTCTGATTCTGGGAGTAGAATGGGCATTTCTTGCCAAACTACTTTTGGTGGGTGGATTTCCATAACTTACCCAACTTTAATGGTAGTTTTCAGTAATCTCTTGGGTTTTTAATTTATTCCATATTCTGTTGTTATCCTTGATCTCTTGAAACAGAGAAATTATATCCATGAGTATCCCTGAGTGGAGGTCTTAAACATTGGTTCAAAACACTTTATTATTCAGAGATTTACTTTTGCCCTTTGTGTAAAAGGCTGTAATTATGGATCATTTGAACCTTCAAAGGAAGATTTATATGTCAGAAAAGTTATATGCAGTACTTTGGCATGGTAACAAATTATTTGGCAAAGAAACCGACCAACCAGATTTTTTTTTGTTGTTCTATTGGCTGCACTTTTTCTGCTGAGAGGAATGACATTATGGGTCTCATCATGCTGAAGTTTTAAACTGACTCTTGCTTTCTGAGGCAGCTGATGATTTTTTATTTTCTTTTTTTTTTCCCCTTTGGGTTTTCTGAGGATGGGTTCTGTGGAAGATGACAACTAAAACTTACATCTTGGAAGTTCAGAAGACAGCTGTATGGTCAAGAGTGCATCCATCACTTCCTTTGACAAAAAGGATTCAGCTTATTTTCTGCATGACAGGCGTTGTGCTTTCCCAACTTAGACCACAACCTTTGCTCAAAACCAAATTTAATAGCAAGTCCTTGGATTATTGTTTATGAGTTGAAATTATTTGGCAGTAGGTCCTCTAAGCATTTCAAGGAACAACCTCTTTGGATCTTGAGGGACTGAGGAGAGGGTGTTGGAGTTGGAGTTTTTTGCTAAAACTCTAGATATCTGTAGCTATTGGCCAGACATGAAAGCCTTTAGGCCCCTGAAAAAATCCCAGCTGTTTTGTTCTGCCTGGTGCACAGGCAGGCTGCAGCCCCTAGGTGCTGACAGATCCCCCAAATATATTTTAGTACATTAGAGGAAAAATATTTAGGGCTAGGTGATTTCCTCCTACACGAAGAGAAGGTATTTTGTGGATTCAATTGCTAAGGATCCACTAAGCTCCTGAGGATTTCATTGTTGGACATCACTTATTTAAGGTTGGATTCCATTGTTTATGTGTGGGGTTGGGTTTTTGGTGGTTTATTTTCCCTCCTCAAAACAAATGAATTATATTATATATATCAGTTGAATATACATGCCAGTTATTAAAAAAATCCTTTTTAATATCAAATATATGTACATCAAATGTAGTTTAGGACAAAAAAAATCTCACTTAAAGAGCAAACTTAGAGACTACCTTTTCTTACATACTGTTAAAAATTATGAGTGTGGCCTTTCATCCTATGAGAACAGGAGCTTAGGTGATCCTTATAGTACATGATAATTTTCTTGCCTTGTTCCCTTAAGGAAAAGAAAAGAATCTTCTTCAAGGAAGGATGGTTGCAGTTTGAGATAGCAAGAGGAAGCTCTCACAGGAGATGTGTGTAGAAATGCAATTGGAGGGGAAAGAGCATCAGTAACTGTGAACAAGATCGTGGATGAGACATTTGTAGAGAGAAACTGAAGCTACAGAGAAGTTGGAGAGATAGGGATGAAGAAATGTGGGGAAGGCAGGGAAGAAAGTAGTGAAGAAAAGTAAAGATTTCTAGGAAGTTTGAAATATTATAACAGATGGGAAGCTCATGGAACCCCAGAAGAGGTTACTTAAACAGAGGAGTGGGATTTGGTAAACTGCAGTGTTCCAACTGCTCTTTTGCAGCTAAAATTATCTGAGAAGTCAAAATGGGGAGGGACACCTGTACTTGAAAAATGAGGATTTTTGTTGGGCTTGTTCCTGTTTTTTTTATTGTTATTCTTCCATGGAGTTTCCCACCAAAGAATTCAACTTCATTATTTTTTCTGAAGTATGTCTTTATCTGGATTATAAAATGTCGAGGCCCTTGCAAGTCTGAAAAAAAGGGAAATGCTTTAATCTCCAATGCTCTAAAATATTATCTGAGCAAAAATTGTCCCCATATGCACAAATCTGTGTGCACTTGTTTCTCTCTTGCCTGGCCTCAGATGATTCACTCTCTTTCTCCTGTGTTTTTACCCCTCAAAAATCTGTAACAAGGCTGTAGTGTTTGTATCTCAGAGCTGCTTGCTCTAACTCAGCTAGCCAATCTAGAAAACACCTTCTCCTCCCCTTTTATTCCTCTCCACCTCCCTTGGCAGGGAACTGCTGCTAGTTGAATTTTTTTTTATTATTTGATCCCTAGACATCCTCCAAGTTTGCCACTTTTTCTGTCAGCAGAGAAACAAGCAGTCTCTTCTATCTTGTTTGACTTTTATCTGCTCTCTGCTCTCTAAGCTATGACCTAGAAGAAAAAAACAGTCATGGCTTAAATTCACATTTGGGTGAAAGATCAGACATTGCCTGTGCTAGCAGTCCATCTTTGGTACAAGCTCACCTGAGAGCACAGCCTTCAGTGGTGCTGCTGAGAGGGCTGTCATTAGGGAAAGCAAATAGAAGTTAGGGGAACTTCTTTGCTGCAAGAGTGGTGGCTCCTTCATTTGTCAACAAGGATTTGAAAAACGAGCAAGAAGATATTTGGTGATTCAAAGCTGCTACCTGGGGGTACTTCTAGTATTCAACCATAAAAACTCTAATACTTCCCTGACAAACTGAAGAGTGTTTTGTGAGAGTACAACAATATAAAAGGATGCAGTTTAATTTTTTTTTTTTTTTTTCGGATAGTACTGTACCTGCATTAAAAGGACTCAACCCTGAGAAGTGCTGCAAGCATTGGTAAACTTCAGTTCCACCTCTCTGCAGTATCAGGGAGGTAGCTCCTCTGCTGGAATCCCAGAATATTAGAACTTGAAAGTTTCTGCTGCTGCTTGGGATTAAAACATTAAAATTCCTCTCTTGCTCTCATCCAAATTTTCTCCAGCTACCTCAACAAGTTGTTCCCCAAGGTTTAATTAGTACTAAGAGAACAACTGCCTTTGCTGTATAATGAAGCAGTTACAGCCCTCCCATCCCAAAACAAAAACTCTTTGCTATCCCATTTATGTTACCCTTCTCCTCTGCAGTGGACCTCACATCTGTCAAACACATAGGTCTAACTTCGTCTTCTATATGTAGCAATTAATCATTAAATGTACTCTATTTATTTTAGTGTAGGGTTTTTCTAAACCATCCTTCATTCTAGGACTTTTGCAACATCTTACTTGAAGGATTTTACATGTCTCCCATGTCCTTTAATTTTAGCAAATATTTTTTTGTTATTAATCTGCTATTAGCAGTGTCTTGATCTGCAGTCCTCATTTAGAGTATGCAATGAGCTAAGAGTGGAAATGGTGAATCAGCATCAAAGCAGGAAATCAAGTTACTTGGGGAAAAGGTATTTCATTAAATAAAGTGAGCAAAATATTAGGGAGGTTTCCTTGTGGACAAAATTTGAAAATGCTGCATTGTTTTGTCAACTCAAAGATGCACAGAATCATCCAACAGAAGTTACATTGCCTTTCATCAATTTTAATGCAGCTTGTAGCTGTAAAACTCTGCAGCATACAGATGAAGGAGTCTGGGCATGTTAGTATGCTAAATCATAAGCAGTCTCTTCACATTCTGCATCATTTGTTTAAACTTTGGATTTCAGATCAACCTGCAGAAACTGAATGATGGAATTTGTTGCTCTTTGAAAAATTTGATGACGTTTTTCCTTATGTGTTTGCAATCAGTTAATAAATTTTCTAGTAGCTGTGGTTGAACAATATTTCTGAAAACAGCACTTGGCCAACTATTGGCTGCTTTGGACCTGTTAAATATCAGAAAAGAAGGAACAAACACAGAAATGTATTTTTTCATTATGGTTTTAGAAACTTCCTGAGGAATAACAATACAGTATTATGCTGCTTCTTTTAATAGCAAAATAATTTTCTAATGGCTACGGAATTAAAGGCTGGTCTTGTTGATAGCCTCAGATAAGAGTGTCAAACCAAAAGACCACTCTTAAATTTTACCTTCCCCAGACAGGCGTCCTCTGACACAAACAAATCATTACAGCCACTGCATCTCTGCAGATTTGCTGCAAAATTTGTACCTAGGGATGAGTCAACTGATGCAAATGCATATCTGGTTAAGAATCTATTTATTTGAAATTCTCATATTAACATTTCTTTCCTCTGCCTGCTTTGTAAAATAAAAAGCTGGTCTTGCCAAAAACAAGATCAGGTTCTTGTGGAGAAACAAATGCACAAGGACTTCAGGACAGCCTGACCAGGCTGCTGTATCATCACACATGTTCTGACAGTCAACTTCTCAATTCAACTGACTTGAGTGAGATGAAAGTTAAGCAATAATGGACATTTGTGCCTTTGGAAGTTGAAGAAAAGTGCCAAGAGATTTGAAGCCTTAAGAAAGCAATAGTAGACTGCATGTACATCTGTAAATGGACTGTGTATTATAAATATTTTTGAAAGATGAAGTTTGACACAGAAAAGCTGCCTGTTAAAACAGAGCAGTCACTTAACAGATTTTTTCCTGTATTTGCTTGTGATTTTTTTTTTTTAACACTGTAGGTGTTACTGTCAGCTAACTGTGTGCCAATGGCAACTGTTTATTTGAACTAATAAATATAAAGAACCTGAAGAATGCTAATTTTAATTTAGCCTACAGGCACATGATGACCAAAATATCAGGATACAAATTCTGGTGGAATGGTTCTTGACACTTTAAAAAAGCAAACAAAAAATAGTAATAAATAACCATAACAACTGTTCCACATCACCCCACCCCCACCTAACAAAAAAAAAAAAAAAAAAAAAAGTGACTAATATTGCTTATTGCTAATTTCAGCTCTGGTTGTCCATATACAATTTTTTTTCCCTTTTCTTCAGTTCAGAAACCAATGTACAAAATTCCTATTTGCTAGTGACCTCAGTGCTACTTCAAAATTCTTCCTTCCTTAGTTATTTCTTGAAGTGTGCAGTAAGAGTAAGTCACCAGAAGTGAAATCAATCCTTTAAGTGAGTTTTTCCTGTTAGGAAGCAGAAGATTTTTAACACAAAGGCCAGATACGTGCATCTACAATGTAATCTTGGATTTTTTAACCTGGTTAGTCTGCACTTAAACAAGTGACTGGGAGTTTGTACCTGTTATAGCAACACACATTGTTTCATTATTTCAATGTTAATGTGCCAGTGTCTTGAGGTCAAGAAATCCAGTAAAAAAGTCAGTAGCAGGTTTTCTGGGTGCTTCCTTTACATTTTTTCCTAAATTGCTTCTCCCACGTGGCAGTGCTGAAACCTCACCAGCCCCTTTAGGGGTCACACTGGGGTAGAGGCAGAGGAGCCACCTCGCCCACGACCCATCCACTCCTCCCTGCCAGCAACCCTGGGCTTTGCACCTCAGCCCTGATCCCTTTTTCTCCATTAAAACACTCCTCCAGTTACTAAAGACAGGGAAATCTCAGCAAGAGTGGAAAAGCAGCCTGGCTTGGAGGGCTGAAGTAGTTTTGATGGGACGATATTGCAGTTGGTCCAAGTCTGGTGCGTTCTGGAAGGGAACCATAATGCCAAACCACAGACCCTTGTGTGCTATTGTGATGCTTGATTGGAACAGACTGTGAGTCTTCTGTTCTGTGAAAGCATCTCACTGCAGAGCTGCTGTTTCAACAGTAATGAGTTAAATGAGCCTGCAAATGAGGTCTGCTAACAAATTGTACCCGTCAAGCCTCCATCACTCTTTACCAGGTCATCGTGCAGAATTTGGTCTCTCAGTAGTCCAGCCTTATGATTCTTACAAAATTAATTTTTTCCCCTTGGTCTTTAAAGTTTCTTGAAAGATTGAGTTAAATTCTGCATGGCACCTGAAAGAAAGTAAGGTAATATACCCTCAAATCCCAAAATAATGCTCTGATTTTCACTTTTTTTGCTGTGTTTTCTGTGGCTGTATTCATTCTTTGTTCATACTGGAGGTGTTTATAATGTTTGGGAAGGAGCAAAGTAGGATCAGTTGGTAAAGGCATCATGATTTATGTCAGTGGGTAGCATTTGGGCAAGCATGAGTCTTTATTTTTAAGTTAGCTTTGAACCAAATGTTGACTGCTTCAGGTTTAAAAATGGCAAAATTATAGCTTTACTTTGGCAAAATTGCAGTTTTACTTCAGTGAATCTGCTGATCATGACTGGTATTGTCAGGAGTATTGTCAGACTTGTGTTTGCATTCTTTGAAAGTACATACTGGGTTTTTTGAGCTGGAGTTCCTTGTCATTTGCTGCTTTTTCAGCCTGAGCTGTGGTGGTGTGGGCAGAAGGGTGGCCAGAGAAATGGAGAGACAATCTCCCCTCTAAAGGTGGTGCAGACTGGAAAGACAAGCACACCCACAGGAGAGTTTGCTGCCACCTCAGCCATCCTAGCATGCTGTCTGTGTGAGCTGCTGGCCTGTGAAGAGTTAAAAGTGTTTGTTTCACAGGAAATTGGAAGAAATTTATGTGCGCAAGTGAAACTGAAAGGTCGAATGTGTGACTCATATCTATTGACAGATGGAATGAGCATAACATAAGAAGACAGTGACTAGAAAACAAGCAGGTTGTGTGAAAGTATTTTTAGAGACTAATTTCTACCCAGCTGTGTCTTCTATGAACAGAGCAAGTTTGTCAAAGTTACCTAGAAGTTGCCTAATAGCTAATAGTGGCAATTAATTACATCGATGTGGTTTGAGTGGATGCTTCATCCCTTGGGATGAAAACAGTTCACATTTTATAGCAGTTCTACCTGACACTTAAAAGAATGTAGGTAAACAAGAATTAAGAGGACATATAAGCTCCTAATAGTGCTCATAAACTTTTACATACCCACTTATTTTACCTCAGTTCCCCTGTTGACTCCCACTTCTGTGCTCTCTTCCCCTCTCAACCTATCTTTTCTTTTTTTTTTCAGCCTAAAATATATCCAACTTGCTTGTTATATAATAATGACTCATACTTTCATTGGCTTAAACTTTACCCAATCTTTCTTTCATGTCATTTTTGGTCTTTAAATTGAGATTTAGCCTCTTCAGTTTTGGCTACTACATTGTGGGGTTTTTAGTAAATTCCACTGATACAGCTGGAAAAAAAATGATGCCGCAACTAAGTGCATAAAAATTTTTCAGTAATATGGGGATAAAGACTTGGCAATATTTTACATGATAATGCATCTTACTGGACAATGTATAGAAATTCATAAATCCTATATGGTGTTTAATAGTCTTAAGCAAATTTGGACCCAAGTATTTTGGACCCACACAATGAGGTACATGGGAGCGTTTTTTTACTTGTTTCCTGGAAAAGCAACTTGGGCACATAATGCAATATACCATATATATTATTGGGTTTTTGTGTTTTGTAGACTATGATGTTAAGTTCTGAGGCAATAAACTCCAAACCTAACAATAATTTTTTTTCTGTTTTTGGCTTCATACACATTTTGGCCAGATGATCCCTATCAAATATACTATGTACACCTGGAAAATTACAACAATGAGTGAGAACCTTATGCCATAAGGAAATGTGCTGCTTCTGCCTCTGCTCTCATCAGATGGAAGGAAGGGGGGCAGAACATGTATTTCCAGGAGCCACAAAGAACATTAGGGGATGGATAGGGCAAGGACTTTTCATCCAGCTTGTGGAGTTCACTCTCCCTCTTGCCAAGCTGCTGGTCTTGTTATAATTTTTTCAAAATTACCTTTATTTATTTAA
This sequence comes from Pogonocichla stellata, assembly GCA_026546895.1. NCBI lineage: Eukaryota > Metazoa > Chordata > Aves > Passeriformes > Muscicapidae > Pogonocichla > Pogonocichla stellata. The sequence goes on along the minus strand of JAOTQZ010000248.1, from coordinate 1,050,228 downwards.
AGGCAACTCCAATTCCTAGGCTATTAGATGCTTTCCCTGGTGTCCTGACTGAGAGTTGGGCTCCAGTTTGCAGACCTCCTGCTCTATATCCAAGTGGAATAGTGAAAATACCATGCAATTCAAGCTGATTAATTATTTTTGTTAAAGAGGGGAAAAGGAAAAGAGGAGAGAGAACCATTGACTTCAAACTGGGATGTTTTAGCAATGACAAAATTTATTTGATTTATTTTTATTTTGTTGTTTTGAATGGGGTTTGGGGTTTTTTGTATAGGATCTCTACAGACACAAGCTACTGGTAGTACAATATATGTTGCTAACAAGGTTCTCATCAAGTAGAGCCTGTTGGAATGAAGCAAACATCTGATGTTTTCTTTTATGAGAAATGAAATCCACAGCACATTAATTCTACAAGTTTACTGTCATGTTAAATCACTGAGAAACAGTGTAAATAGAAAGGATAAATCCTTCTGTTGTAAGGCATGTAGCTGCAATTAACATTTTCCCTGCACAGTTATAAGATCTATGAAGGTGAAGAGCATCTCTTGTTCATTAGAGTGGGCAGAAGGGAGTCACAGTAAAAATGCATGTATTGCAAATGTTTTTTTGAGTGCATGCATATGTTGATTCCATTGTCTATACTCCTTTCTCATCCAGATATTCACCTATTCCTCTTCTGGAGCTCATCCAGATATTAGCAGCATATTTTCCTGCTTAGAATGGAAAACCCAGGGGGAGTAAAGAGCTCCTTTTTCAAATAATATAATATTCCTACAGGAATAATGTATTAGTGGAAATCTTTTATATAAAAATAAAGTACTGGATTATAAAAAATAAATCATGCAATTTGTGGGGCAAATTTTTTAATTCTGGCTGATAAAAATACAT
>JAOTQZ010000248.1:1015117-1037246 GCA_026546895.1 Pogonocichla stellata | reverse complement strand
TTGTTCTTTGTAATACTGCATTTCTATTTTAATTTTCCTAGTAAAGAACTGTTATTCCTATTCCCATATCTTTGCCTAAGAGCCCCTTAATTTCAGAATTATAATAATTTAGAAAGAGGGTTTTTACATTCTCCAAAGAAAGGCTCCTGCCTTTCATAGCAGACCCCTGTCTTTCAAACCAAGACACACGGGCTGCTGCCTGCCCCTCTGCAGCTGTGTGGTGAAGAGCTCCTGCAGTGTCTCCTCAAGACAAAATCCAGTTGTTGCTCAGTGAGATCCCCCTCAGTGTGAACCAAAGCACAGTAAAAGGGGTTGGGCAGAGACTCTCCTCAGAAGGGTTGTTCTAACCTGTGCTGAGACACTAATAGACTTTCACTCTTATTTTCTCTGTATAGGACACAACATGTGGACCTGGTCAGACCAGAAGGAGTTTTTAGGAAAAGAATGTTTAAACCTAAATTGATCTTGGCTGTTACACACAGCTTTGAAAGTGAAAGAGCACAGAAGAATATCAATGCTGGGATAGCAGTCTTTCCTTCTTACAAATTCCTCTCCAAATCTCCATTGAGATATTTAGCTACTTACTGTAATATATTTTCCAGTGATGGTTATGCACATATTCTGAAACTTTGATTTTATTATCTATTTTTTAGATATTTTTGACCCTCTCCTGAATAAACTCAACTTTTTATATGATGAAATGTAGATGCATTCTTTTAATTGACAATTTATTTAACAATCTAATTTAAAGTAATAACATAAATTTAAATGAGACCATCAATTCCTTTTGCAACTGGACCACCCCAAAGCCAAAAACGTCCAGCAAAGAATATTCACTGAGGGAGAGTTTGAGAAATGAGGAGATGGATCAGGCAAAACCAAAAATACCTCATTTTGACCACTGTCTCTTCTGTAGACATGAAATGGGTACCTTGGGAGACTGACAAATCTTCCCCTCCTGCTCTTCTATTCCATCCTGGTGCATGCCAGTCCTTCAATATTTTCCACAAGCTTTCCAATATTCTTTGCAATATACTTTTGTGCTCCAAGCAAGACAAAAGATGTAAGAGCACTTTGAAACTACAAACGCTGTAGCTGTATGTTGTAACCACTCTGTAGGGTCTCACTCCCACTTGTGAATATGATATGTTGCTCTACATACTGGCAAAGTTTCATAGCAAGAGTCTGAAAGGGTGCTGCATTCAGCCTATCACTGTTCATGAGAGAATTAGCCTGGGAGTTTGGACCTGTGAGTTTAAACTCCCTTATTTTACAGAAGGGGCTAAACTAGTTTGTAAGAAAAACATGATTCATGCTTTAGATGCAAAGCTCTTCCCTCAATTATCAATAGTACTTTCATGTGAACTAGAAAGCAGCTGTTACAAATAAAATTCAGTGTAAAGCAAAAGGGTAGACTAAACATTCTCTCCATAGAGTTGTTTTTATCTGGAGACTGGGTATCCATCCATTATATGTGGCTGCAAAGGCTAAACTGTCCTTTTTAAAGCACTCCATCTGCAGTGTGTCAAAAATAGTGCTGTCCTGCACATGCTTAAATTTTTGGCAGCAAAGTGACACCTTAATTTCTTTTACAGTAAATATATAGATACATTACACAGTGATATGTAGAGCAGACGTTTCTAAAAATGCAAAGAAATTCCAGTCTGTTCATGTTGATGTAGTAGTTTTAGTACTTCAAAAAAGAGATGGTTGGGCAATGCAGTCTTGGTGCAAACATGAATATTTGAAGAGCCTGTATGCAAACACCTTGTATCAATGGGTATGGCCATGACATCTATGAACAAAAAGAAAACTTATTTCAAATTTACCTATAGAAAAAAATAAAGCTTTCCTTTTAAAAGTTTTCAAAGTGAGGGACAATTCTTGTATTCAGAGTTCCAGCATAACAGGCTTGACTCATCGATAGATGACACATCAAGCACAGGGAATTTGAAAAAGCACTGCTTAACCTCACTAAAAAAATCATGGTTTTGAGAACAGGAAAGAAGGAAAATTGCTTTCTGATCCTTGACTCCACTATGTTCAAAAAGGGTAATGAATGTTCTGATAAAATACATTTCATTGGACAAATAAATCTGGTCCAAACTGACAATGTTATGTAAAGGGTTGTTCAAGTCTGTTTCAAAATCATCTTGAAACAGAAAAAAAACCCCAAACAAACCAGAAGTCCAGTATGAGCCAAGAAATAAAGTTTACCAGTGCATTCATTTTTTTGGTTGGTTCTCTTGCAAAACCTTTTTAGTGACCTCCTTCACTTAACAGACTAACCCAACAGTATAAAAGTATAGGACATGAGGAAGGGTATCAAAACCAAGCCTCTAAATTGCAAAGTACCCAAACAAACAGACTTTTTAAAAAAGACCACCACCACACACACATCCTCCCGAGGCCCAAATACTGCACTTGGCCATTCACAGGTGGACAGCCCCAAGAATGAGAATTTATTTTTTCTCTCATACCAAATAGTGCAACGTGGCGCTTTGCATCTCATTTACAGGTTTAACTAATTAGAAGATCATAGCCACACCAGGTCAGTATTACTGGCTTAATTCAGTTGCTTTAAAAGAAGCATCTCTTGCCATTTGAAGTGCAATGGAGTATCTGAGACAGATGCATGAGATTTGGGGATTATAATCTGTAGAAACACATAACTTTCTAGGTTCGCAGCTAGAGGCCAGCATGAATATCATAGATCTTGTCAAACAGCACTAGATAGCTGTTAAATACATTGAATTTTATGCTTTTAATGTTTAAATGCACCTCAAACATCTTTGGAAATCAAGGGGACAGTAAACTTCATGGTTACTTCTTTGAGCCCTAAAATTGTGCCATTGTGCATAGCACAAATTGTGTATATCAGCTTCTCCCAAGGCTAAACATGCTTGTCAAAGGTAGTATAAATTATTGCAATTGGATAATATATCTGTTATTAATGATTTGTGAGACATATCCACCTTTTTATTATTTTAAGATTGATGTATGAATAGAACCAATGGAAGAAAAAAGAAAACCCATATTTTGCAAAGCATGTCATTCACACGTAGTTTTTGATTCTTCTCATGATAAAGGACTCATTACACAAAGTGGTGAAAGATATAAATATTTATGAATAATTAAGGTGTGGAAAAGCATATCTGAGTAGATAATGTGCAGATTTGCACATCAAAACATAATATAAAGCATGTGTATAGAAATTATGCATAGGAATATCTAGGGAGCCATTCACAGAAATGAAAGTAAGGCAAGCCATTCTGGGAAGCAAGCCTGTCATAGCTAAAAAATATATCCACAGCCTACAACCTTTTACTGAAGAAAAATGTTTGTTTGCTCCAGGTAGAGAAAAAAAGGGTTAACAGGTACTGCCTGTTTCAAGAACCACATGAGTGTCAACTCCTAATCTTTTAGCAAATGATCTAAATGCAGCATACAATACCATCCATTTGGGAGATCTCCTCAACTCAGTGCAGTCTGACAGCATGAAAAAGTGTTTGCATTTTCTTCACACTTGCTGAGCAAGCTGACAAAACATTAAGCATCACGAGTGTTAACACTATTTGTTTACGATGAAATAGTAGGTTTTGCTGCAAGAGCAGAAAGCAGCAGTAGTGAAATATCACATGGTGCAGCTAGAGAAACCCTTGGGAGACTTACAGGAAGCTAACAAGGCAGGAATCATCAGAGGGAAGATTTGTCAGCCAGCTGCTTACCTCTAAATTTGTGATGTATGCCTAATATCTCAATTTCCCTTTTGCAAAACTGGGGACTTGCATATGTCTGAAAAATGTTCTCTAATGTTGTTGTCCAAAACATGGTTGCCTATAAGAAAGAGTTTAACATAAAAATTGCTTCCAGTTGTCTGGGTGATATTTCACCCATGGATCCACATGGATGGAAAGAAAATTGAAAAATGGGAATATCTGCTTTCTGTAGAAATAAGGAAGAAAAAAATTCTTAAAATCCTTTGCAATTTGTATAAGAAAAGATGTTTTTCAATACTTTTTTGTATCTGATAAGCATACTATGCCTAATATATTAGTCATCTTTGACAAAACTGAACTTTCTGACTATCTCTTTAAAATATTTTTTCTCAGCAATTCTCAACCATTTATTGTTTCCTCTGTTGTAAAGAACAGAAGGATGTAATCTGGTATGAAGAGAGCTGAGATTTATTTAGTGTCTATGGTCAAGCAGGAAATTTATCCTAACAAGTTTTTTTTGGAATCTTTCCCCTCAAAACATAAAGCCTCTCAAAATCTTGACATTATATATACATGCGATATAAAGAAAAACTTGTTTGGAACTCATGAGATTTTCACAGACTAGTTAAAATTACACAGATGTACAGCTGAAAATTATGTCTTGTTTAATTGTGTGCCTGGAGATGGGTTTTTGGGTACTGACATTTGAAAATGTTGGCCTTTGCATAGAAATTATTCCATGATAAATCTGTTCAATTAATGAAATTTTATGTCCAAATATCTGTCATAGTTAACAGAACCAACATTGATGCTATGTCGTAAATTCAAGTTATTTTCTAATATTTTGTGAGTTTCTTAGAGTTTGGATTTTCTTTGCCAGTAAACAAGGTGGGTACAAGAAGTTCTTTTTCCAATACACTTGATCAAAAGAATAAGTAAAAATCCTAAGAATTTTAAGAAATTCTGCAGATGCAATAAATTTCTCGACTAAGGAAGGCTACACATAGTAGACTAGAACTTAAGACTTTTTCTCCTATGTAAGTTTAATAGCAATGAAGGGTTTGAACTATATTGGAAAGCAATGAAGATATTATAAAAGATGTTCTGAAGTTGTTTTAATTTTTCAAATGGAAATTCTAAACTTTTGAGATATTTTTACTTACTTTTATTTTTAATTTTTCTTCACTTCCCATTTGCTTTTTTTCTTTCAGTGAGAGGGTTGTAAGGCCAGAAAAGCACTTATGAGAGGTGGGAGTGGAAACATTGAACAGAGGAAAATGTGTTAGTTAATTTTTCTATTGGTTTTATTAAATGAACCTCTAATGAAACTAATTGCAAAAAATCTCAATTTTGCAAAAACCAGCCATTGAAAAGCATAATATTTTGTGCTTTCTCTGGAAGTACTTAGCTTCAGTATGACTGTAGTGTCAGTGATGGAAAACAGTATCCTACTCATAGATTTATGCAGTTGAACATGAGGGAAGACATCTATGACCTTGGAGGGCAAGAAACAGCAGGTACAAATGGAAACATGAGATATTCAAACTTTGGTTCAGAGAAAGATCTTTTCCCCTTAGGGCACTGGAATAGCAGAACAGGTTGCCCAAAAGAATTGTGTATTCTCCATCTTTAGAGATTGTTCAAGACATGACTGCTCCAGGTCTGGAGCAACCATGTCTCATCACATGGCTGACCCTGCTCTGAGCAGAAGTTTGCAATAGATGAACTGCCAAAATCCCTTCCAACAGGGTTTTCCCATGTTTTAAAGATCCTGCATTCAAGCTTTTGTTGTCTGAATATAGACAGTCCTTTAAAGGGTTTTTTTTTCCCCCCTTTCAAATGATCAATACACAACCTAGAGTGTGTGTACTCGAGAATTGAAAACTGAATGGAGATGACCTCTGGCTACAAACCCAGCATTTAATATAGGTCCTAGAGGCTGTGGTGTGATTCAGTAAAGGACTGAAGTCTGGTGGTCGATGTGCATGGGACTGTTGCCTGAATCAAACAGGGACAGTAAATTCTGTACAGGAAAACTGAAGGATGGTCATCTCTGGTTCCTTTTATTGTCAATAAGAAGGCAGAGGCTGGAGAGTACTGAAGGCAGCTGTGCTAAGCTAAAACTAGTCTTTATGATTATGTCTGAAGTCTCTACCTCTGAATTTCCTGTTCCTAGCATCTATAAGGTCCTTTCCTCTTTAATCTCATTAATTGTTTTCTTTGTAGACCAAGCTCTCCATATAATGCCCCTATGTGAAGGTGTCCACAGATAAAAATAGTTTATACTGAAGTGAGAAGTTTAAATTGATCCTTCATGAATATTTAATGGTGATAAAGTTTGTCAGATTAATACAACTCAGGTGTCAGAGTAGAAAAAAAATTATTTTTGACTCTCTTTTGAAAAAAGCATGTATTGATTTTTGTCCACCTGTGAAACTGACTCCTAATAAAATGCAGAGATGTTTTCTAGAAATTCCAGAAGAAACTTCCAGAAGGAAAATATATTAAGATGATATGTCACTGACAATTTTGTTTTCACAGATAAAGTAACAATTTCGGCTGTCACAACTATGAAGTGTCTCTGTGACTGTGTATGTACAAAAGTTAAGATGAGCAAAGAAAGTTAAGTCCATACCCTTCTGACAAATCCTTGTACTTGCAGTGTTCTATAAATAAAACTCCTGCAGAAGATACATTCAAGACAGTAGCTGATTTCACGCCAACATTTTTAATCTATTTCTTCTGTGAACTTTAGTGGAGTTGTTGCAGTTATTTTCTTTTAAATGAGAAGGGGATACCATATTTAATTTCCTCCTGTCTACAGATCAATAATTTGATGTTCTTCTTGACATTGGGTAGGGTGGATTTTTTTTATGACTCCCACACTTAATTTTAAGTCACTTTCATTGTAATACAAAAAATTTAAAAGCATAAAGCAGTGCATTTTGAACATAAATGTATGAAAAATATGATTAAATGGTTAACCACCTCTTCTGGCCAAGTATAGAAGCGCTCAAATTAAAGGTGAAATTGAATTCATTAAATTTTTTTTGTATTTCAAAGTTCAGTTGTGTATCCCAAAACCAAAGTAAGCCACCTACACTTGTATTTATTTGTATTGCCCTACACAACATTAAAAAGTGAGACAATTTTATTATATAGGTATTTGTTATGGAAATGTAGATTTCATTCTTATCTTTTGACTCTCTATTTCCCTTGGGAAATATTTTTTCCATTTGGTGATAGATAGGAGCATTATATTAATAGAAATAAGATTTAGCCAAGTTATTAAAATTCTCTGAATTTTAAGTTAGGACTACAAATATTGCAGCAAAGCCTCTTTCCATTTTCAGTCCCTAGCAATTTCCCAAACTTTGATGTAGAGCAAAATATTTACCTAGTGAGTTAGGGAACAGCTGAGGGTTAAACATTCTATTCAAATATATTGAACTCTTTATTGGTGTTTGGAATATTTTATCAGTTCGAGAAAGAACTATTGATCTCTGGTTGTTTGAGGTTTTTCCCTCCTCCCAGTTACTCCTAAGTTCCATTATATTTATCATTTGGTATAAGAGATGTCTTACTCAAATTTGCTCCAATTCTGTTTAATTTAGTAATTCCACTGTAAGGTGGACGTTACAGACAGGACACAATTTTCCCCTAAGCCTCTTCTTGTATTACCAAAACCAGAACCCCCTGAATAAATAGAGTTTGCATCCTCAGAGCTGTAGAACACACATCTTAATTTTCCACTTACTCAGTGTTTTCACTGCACTGGCTGCTCCTTGCATTGAGAATGTTTCTCATCTTGCTGTATGAAAAAGGTCATTCTTTCCAGGGTCTGAATCATGAGCCTTTACAAACAAATGATCTCTGGAGTTGAATAAGAAGGTGTTGCGCTGCAGTTGCAATCTCTCCTGCATGAAGTGCATTGGCCCTCCTAGATTTCCCTGTGGCCAGATTTCTATCTGTTGATCACACAGTAAAGCTGAATGGAACTGAAGAGGAAATGTTGGGAAAGAACGTTGATTTATGCAGAGACCAGCAGAAAGATTTGTTTCTTAGCCTTCTATTTCCACTACATGTGAAAAGATTCTGTTTTGGCTGTTTATAGAAACATTTTATTTTGGTAGGTTTGAATGAGCTCCACCTAAGTTTGCTTACCTCCCCACCATCCTAATGTTTTCAAAACAAATTGAGATGAAACTGGAGATAGTAAAATGCTTGAAATCATCCTGTGCAGATAGGAGTATGGTGTGCCTTACATAAGAAGTTTTTGATATTGTGATCTCATATTTGACATTTCCAGAGACAGAAGTAATCTCCATTACTTGCACATAGAGGATGCTACAAGAAATTGTAGTCAGATTCTATAACTCAGGGAACTGATGTCTGGGGATCTTCCCTACTCTGTTCTTTCCTGATGGGAGGTGAAAATATGGCTAAAATGAATCAGACATAAAAGGAAACTTCATTGTCTATTTATTCTTCCCACTTTCACCTCCCAAGTGAGTGGAAATGATGAAAATCTATGACCTCATCTCAATCTGAAATTGGAGAAGTTAATTCTTCCCTGAATCACATCTGTCATAGCTTGACAATTGTTTCTTTAAACCCAAGCTTTGACACCACACCTGTGTAATGAAATACCTTTGTGGTGGACACCAGCTTCTCACCTAAGCAAAGGTAACCAGCATGAGATGGAGCCAGAAAAGGAACATGGTGTATTGAAAGATCTGGACCAACAAATTAAAATCCTTCTTATTGCAAATTCTTGCATAATCTGCCTCCATTAAGTTAATGAAATTCCATTTTTAAATAAATATTTTTGTTCCCACTGTGGATCTCTTCCAGATCCTTACTCCTTTGATGTATAGGAGGCTCCTTTTAAACTTATTTATGGACAGCTTATGCATATTTATCCTGACACGGTGGCCTTTCACACAGCCTTTTCCCTGACTGCTTTCTCTGGTGTGTTTCTAGGGAACAAATTTATTTCTTTCCTTGCCTTCTCCCTCTTCCCAAAGTTTTTATTGAGTTTGGAAAAATAAGCCATTTTGGTCTAATTTTTCCTTTAACTATTCTATCAATTCTTCTGTTTCCTTGCTCTGTTAAATTTGTTCATATCAATGATGGATAAATGCCAGGAGTGTTCCAGGTAAGACTTTATCTTTTGAGAATCTCTTGTTTAAAATTCAACCAGTGCCAGTCTGATGATGATTTCCTTCCTATTTTCAGAAAGAGTAAAGATACCACCAGTGGATATTTAACAAATATAAGGTCTGCTTTTGCAAACACTGGCACTTAAAGTGGCATACATAATTCTATCCTCTGTTGTGGGTCAAAATTATTTTTACTCCCTAAAACAAGATATGGAGTCCTTGCTTGGGGAGGAATGTTTTGATCTGGGTATTTGGCCATCTTCAGCAACTTTTGTAGAAATAGATATTTTATCTGTGTATGAATGGATATTAATGATTTCTAGCCCAAAATTATGGGCCTGATTCCCCCTAGAAACCTAGTGCAAAACCACATATATTTTTATCATAAAATTCCATATTTGTGCTTAATGTATCATCCGCTCCACTTTCAGACTTCTTTCGAGATGTCCTAGCCTAAAAGACAACTTAAAAAAAACCTATTATATTAATTTTACCCCTTAGGCATCACAGGCTGAAGTCACATGAAAACACAGGGCAGATGCACTGTATTTCCTGTCTGTTTCTGCATTCTTCTTTCCCCAATTGCCATTAAGATATTCAGTACATTATGAATTTTTAGAATTAGATTGGAATAATTTTGGTTTCCTAGCCAGCCTTTGTTCAATAGAAATATATGATTTAGACCTGTGAAGATCTACCAGGACCCAAAGAACAGGTGTAACACAGCCACTTCATTCCACCACAACATGAAGTAAATTATTAATCAGTTATCTTGGATGTTTGTTATGAAAGGATTCATTGTTCAGGTATACCAGTGTGATTGAAATGTTCCTTAAATTCCTTAAATGCCTGCAGGGGCAGTGATTCCACCAGCTCCCTGGGCAGCCCAGGATCCAAATCACTTCTTCTGTGGGAAATCCTTCCTTGTGTCCAGCCTGAACCTCCACTGGCTCATCTTCAGTCTGTGTCTTCTTGTCCTATTGTTGGTTGCCTGGGAGACAGCCTGACACTTCTGTTCTTAAAAAAAAAAAATAAAAAAAAGCAACAAAAGCTCTATGACAGCAAAGTGTAAGGGGAATTTCTCGGGGAACAGAATAAAATAACCTAGATCTTGCTTATTTCATTTATTTCATGTCCAGAAACCCACATCTAGAATGTCAATATTGCCTGGAAATGATTTTTCTGGGTGGCAGGCTACGTTGTTTTGAAAGTGTTAATTTTGCAGGAATTAGCTCTGCGAGGCTGTGTGTTGGGTAAATAATCAGTCTGACTTCCACTAAACTGGATGTTCATCAAGAGGTTTTGGCAAGGTTTCTGTGCTGGGGTGTCCAGGCTATGCTCATGGTCCTGTTACCCATAAAATGGGATTTGTTTGCTGCACACAGAAGCAAGACCCAGAAGAGCTCATTGGGCTAGACCCAGCCACCTGAAGGAAGTCGTTTATTACTGCTGAAGCTGTACCCAGTGAAAACTGAGGGTTTTTTCCTAAGATGAGACAAGATTCTTGACTTCTAAGATCTGCTGAGTGCTAAAACTAAAACGGTTTCTGGGCCATCTTTACTTCGGGTGTTTGTGTGAGGTTTGTCAACTCAGAACTCACTTCTTTCTTTCATGGTTTATTTTTTTCTCTCATTAGATGAATGTATTCATATGCAAATGAGTATCTTTCAATTTCACCCACATTCTTGTATCAAAAGCCAGATGCACTATGGAGTATTACATTTAATTTTTTTCTGTAGCTTACACCTTCATTAATCCTCTTCTACAATATCTCTCTGAAATGCTTCTTAAAAACATCCTATTAGCAATGCTTTCAAATTGTATTTGATCTCTCGCTGGAGGGCAATTAGAAAATTACAAGTTTAATTTTCCACAATTAAAATTTGTTGTCCTTAGCCACAGCCTTCAATCTGCTGCTCCTCTGTCAGGAATAACTTTAAGCAGGAAATCCTGTTTATTGGAGTTGTTCTCCCTTCTTGAAATGCCTGTTCTGCTAGGCTCCTTCTCCAAGAGAGTTTAGATAGAAGTACTGGTTCTAGTCTACGTCAGTAAAATTCAGTAAAAGCCTTCTTTTGAATATTAGAAAGATCAAAACATTGTCAGAGTATCCAATTCTATCAAACTTCAAAGATCACATTGGTTTCATGATACAGTATTTTGACCACAGAATAAGATTTATCTTAAATAAATTGATTCATTTCAATTTAATTCCATTATTTTGTTTTGAAAAACTAAGAGGATTTTCTGTTTAACCTCTGTTCAGCAAGTAAATTAAGTCTTAAGTCAATGTATTTCAAATTTACTTAAAAAACATTATTAGTCAATTCATTAATTCATTCACTCATTCATTCCTTCATAAGGCAAAGTCAAAAAATACTACTACCCCTACCAGAATATCCAGAAAAAAAGTCTAAAACATTGCTGGTATGTGTTACTTCGAGATCATTTCTCTTTATTTTTTTTCCAATATGTCAAATTTGTCAGTATAGTGTTCCTTTCTGGGGACCTCAATTTTAATTTGCTATAATTATCTGTTTCTTCTCTGCTGCAGTGATACTGTATACAGGCATGTTATTTTTAGGAGATTTTGTCCTTAAATCAAATCTGATGCCTGTTCCCTTTGTGACCCCTTTTCGAGATCTTTTTTCAGCAGCACCAGTCATTCTGCAGTCTGTTGTACATGTGCTGATATTTAGCAAAGAAATATGAGCAATGCCTCCTCTGAATGCATAAAAGAGCCTTTCCTCAAAGTATATATTGATACATTAAAAAAAACTCTGGCTAGATTCTCTCTGTGCATTTAAATAGTTTCTCTGGCTGAGATCTAAATGTGTTCAATTTGTTTGCATCTTGAACGTATTTTAAGTTGTAAAAAAAATGCATTTTGTGTAAGTCTCTTTGTTTAAATTTGTGAGAGGGTACTTTCGAGGGGGTGGGGTAGTTCTTATTTCATGTAATCAGAAAATTATAATTGATCCTCTTCAAGAGCAGCATTCTATGAAATCTTACTGTTCTGAGAACAAAGTCATACTCCTTCAAAACCGATGCAGACAAAGCAGCTTTATTTCCTTCAGTGGAATTAATTAAGTTCTTAATCACACATATGTTCAAGGGCTTTGCAAGAGTATGTACAACTTTTACTGGCATTGTAGAATCTTGAATGAAGGTTTTTTCCTGTTGTTTCAGTCGTGTTTTCCTGTCTCCTGAACTCTGCTGTGAGAGCTGGCTGGGATTTCTTCTGGGGCAGCTCAGGAAGTCAATGTACATGCAGTGTCATGAGCACAGCCACTAAACCAGATTATAGGGATTACTCAGGATTGTACGATGGAGAGAAACATGAGCAGTCACACTTCTGACATTTCTGGAGTGGTGGAAATCCTGAGGAAAGGCACCAAACCCCATTTCCCACCTGAGCACCGTGGTGCCTTGTGCTGCACAGGGACCTGGCACAGTTCTAATGACACTTCCCATGCCAGACCCTTTTCATTTGCTTTTCCTACTTCATTCCTAAAGTTTTTCACTTCAGATGAGTTGCCTGAAGCTGACTTTGTTGGGCTATTTAAGATAAAACATTTCAGCTGTACCTGCGAGCAAATGCTGGCCTAAACCTGATTATTTTTTCTTAAAATAAGAGTCCGCCTGGACATTTTATTGACATCAGCTCCATACTCAGGAAAAAAGATTAAAAATTAATTAAAAGGCTCTGAAATCCTTATTCAGCATTCTTTGATGTGGGTTTTTGGAAGTAGTTTTCATGAGTAAGTCTGCACGGCGCTGAAGTGCTAGATTAATAAAATTCAGAAGGAATTTTCTGTGAAACTGCAATAATGGATTCTTACTTTGTTTAGAGGTAATAGTTCATTTTAATATAAATTAATTTTAATACAGTTGGTGCCATGAAACAGTAGCAAGCTGCAAGCAACTTTACTTCCAAAACAAAAATCTGTAAATTGAAGAATGATAACATTTAGCACTTACAGGTCCTTGTAAAATAATTTTCTTGGTGAACCAGTAGTTGTGAATTAGCATTGCATCATGTTAAGGAGAGAAAGAGAGAGAGAAAATAGTGATATGAATCTTTTTGTATGTTTAATGATTTTGCATAAGTACCACACTACTTTCTGTGAGTAGTTTTCCAACATTGACTGCAGCTCATCAAATATAGTAAGTATCACAGATAGAAGTTTGTCTTCAGCTGAGACATGTGTCTCCTTGGCAACTTTAATTCTCTAGCTGTCTTTCCTGTGGTTTTTTGGTAAGTGAAGTACATTACTGAAGTACATCCATGTGAAAAGCACAACTGTTGCCTCAGAATTAGGAGGAAGGACTGTTCAGCAGTTTTTAACATTGTTGAAAAAACACAGCCTGGTCTAGACAACATGGTAGGTGGTTAAGAAAGTCCAATGTAATTGTTATCTGCAATAATCACAGAAGAACTCATGTTGTAGTTCTTGGTGTAAATAAGGTACAGTGAGAACTTAAATACAAAGTGTTTTGTGACCTATAATTTAATTATTTAGAGTTCAATTCTATGGTGGTAGCTCCTCGTTTTTGCAATGGGCAATAGACAAAGATACTCAATATCTGTAATTTTGTTTCAGTCTGATCTGGGTTATCTCTGGGAAAAAGAACTTGCAAAAGTTGCAAAGTTCCAATTGGAAATGTGCTGTGCACTCTGTGAAAAAAGGTATTGCACAAGCAAAGGAGGTGACAGAAGGTGAGGACAAAAACCTTTTTTCTTGATCTTGACCTTGACTAGTCTTTATTATCAGGATGAGGGAGTATATTCTTTTCTGTTTTGGGGGGTTGGTTGTGGGTTTTTTTTTAAGGCTGGAAAAGTAAGAACATTTGCTGCTGACCTGAACAAATGTGTAAAAAATGCCTTGTGCTGAGAGGTATTACAGATAAGTGTGGTTTGTGAAATGTCAGTGTGGGTGGACCTGAGATGATTGAAAGGAGGGGTGTCATGAATTCTTTACAAAGATAAACTTGCCCCAAACTCCATAGCATTCGTGAGAGTTGTTCACCAATGGTATGAATAATCTTTTGGGTTGGTATCTCTGCTGTGTCCTACTATTGTAGCTCTGAGAGAGAAATGGATGCTCCATATCTCTTGGAGAGATGTTTCTTTGTTAAATGTTGGCATTGCTGTTGAGCTTTGAGGCCCTCTCATTCTTGCAGGTTTTTCTTGGTGTAGGGGAAAGAAGCTCTTGTTGAAACGTTTTATAACCAAAATTGAGACACAATGAAGTATTAGAAGTAGGGAAATGAAGGAATCTGCAGTTATAAGAGTATTGCCAGGAAAAGAAAGATGCTGTGCAAGAATCATCTCCCACTGAAGACACAGAAATGTGTGTTTTGTGCTTTCTAGCACCTTGAAAACACTGCCCCAAGTGACAGAGGTGACTCCCATCCTTCTTGTGCTGCACCTTCTGCTCACTGAAACTTTTCATATTTGGCAACCCAACGGATGTGTATCTCTGGATTTCTACATAGCCCTGACAACCAACAAAACAAGCACCTTCATAAGCATTCCAGGAGAGAAACACAGGGAAATGCTATTCCAGCAGTGAGGATCCTGGTGGTTCTGGAGTGTGAAAACAAGCATGATGGAAAGAGATTCCACCAAGGGTAGGGCTGGGGGCATTCTGAAAGCACAGCTGTAGGACTACAGCAGTGTTAGGAGTGCATTTCCTCACACAGGGAAAGAGGAAGGCAATCCTAGTGCAGCCTCACCAAGCTGAGCCTGACATGAGTTATTAACTGCTTTAACCTTGGACAGCTAACTGAAATAAAACCAACACAGAAACAGGGAGAAGTCTGAGAATTAAGAGGGAATGCTTTATAATAGACATATCTTAAAATAGGGTTCAAGAAAAAAAAAAAAAAAAAGGAGTTTTGCATATACAATATTCCAGACTGGGTTAAAAATGGTAGCTGGGAACAGTATCTGTGATAGTGAGTTAAGTTTCACCTATCATGATGTATTGCCCATTTCTGTCAGCATCACTATGGAAATATGACTTTCAGAAGCAACCAAAAATACTTGCTCTTTTAGTGAGTAACAATTTAAAGCATAACTATATATGGGACAAAAGGCTCCTTAAAAAAAAGTAAGACTCCTATTACTTGCCCCAGGAGAGAGTGTATGTGAGAGAGCAGATCAGAGTTAACTTTGAATTCACTGGCTTTGGGATCAGTTAAGGAGCTGAGTTAAAGCCATGTTTTTAACAGCTACCAGAATGTTTTATTTGCAAAGATGGGGTGTGCTAGTGTCAGGTGTAACAGTGTGCATAAAGGAGTCATGCTGAAGCAGGATAGGGATCAGTGACTCCAGGAACCAGTAGAACAGATAAATGTTATTGTGGGTTTTGTACAGGCCTCAGGGTCCAGCTTTTAGCACCAGTTGTCTGAGTCCTTCAGGTTTCTATAGAAACCTTTTGTATGAGACTTTAAATAGAGGCTCTGTGTGTACCATGAAAGTCAGAATTCTCTGGTGTCTTTGGTTACAGGGCTCCCCTTTCACCAAAGAGTCAAGTCTGATAATGTTGAAAAGATCAGAGATACTTTGGAAGGAACAATGCTATAGCAATAACAAATATCTGTATGATTTACATAATTTTGTGACCTTGTGTTCTATATATATAAACTGTCCAAAGCATATAATCCCCAAAAAAAGTTTGTATGCCTCATTTAATAATACATTAATATTAACTAATTTGTAATTTCTTTATGAAAGATAACTATTTCTCACAATTCTGAATGTTCATTAATTAATGTCTTCTATAAAAGATCAGTGCTGTTGGTAGAATTTTGCTTAGAGAGCACGAGACAAACTCTGCCTTCATCTGGGAAGATAAGACTCACAGTAAAGACAGATTTGTGTTTGTTGTGTGGAATAGAGAATCACAGAATAGGCTGAGTTGGAAGGGATCCAGCTGGATCACCAAGTTCTGGCCCTGCACAGGGAACCCCAGGAACCACACCATGTGCCTGGAGCATTGTCCAAACACTTCCTGAACTCAGGCAGCCCATGCCATCTGTATCGTTAAAAAATAATTCTCTGTCTCCTCCAAGATGTATTTTGGCAATTTGGTCAGAGGGATGTAAATGTACTAAACACAACCTTGCCAGAGAAGTTCATGCTAATAAAATATAATTAAATAAAAATACTGAGCCGTGGTTCTTTGATGCCAGACAGTTTTCCTTTTGTGTGTCTTTCTGCTCAACTAAGTTCCAGCCACCTCCAGATTAACAAAATATTTTGTCCCAAAAATAGATAAATGTCTTCCTATAGTATTTTTCACTAGTGAGATTTTTATCTTGTTTTTTCCTTGGATGGTCCAGTTTTCATGTAAAATTAGCTGAGGACACTTTTTTTTCCTTAACATGATAATTTTGCTAGAAAGTAAGTTCAGTTAATGTGGTTTTTTTTCCCCAAACAGGTACTTTGACATTTCACTTAAAAAAAAAAAATTGGAACTTCTGATTTCTGCTTTACATTTCCACTGCTTTCTAGGAAAAAGAAGTCATCCAAACTTTTTTTGGGAAACAGAGTAGCCAGAGACAGTGAAAAGTGATTATCTTCAGTTCATTAACTCACTACACCAGCTCTTGATGACAAAATTTCTGCCTTCTGGAAATTGGTTTTCAAAGGACTTGTTCTTTATCAGTCAATAAACTCTTCCTCTTTCTGCTGTTTCCTGTGAAATATTGGGAATTTATTGTGAAATTATTGTTTTGGAGACAGGCTTCATTGGTTTTTTTTCCTGTGGTAAACTCTTTTTCAATTTGATTGACGGGTAAAATGCACAATTATGATAACAGGACTTAGATTTCATAGAAATGCTGTAATTTAAACAGGCTCTTCATTCACTTTGGGATTGTTCTTCCAGAAAATCCAGTGTGTTCACACAGCCAATTTGGTAACATGCTGCTGCATGGGGAGTCCTTAGTGGTGGGGATGAATGCAGATAAATTTATGGTAAATTTATGTACTGCTGGTAGGTGAGACTCCATGGAAAACTTTTTTGGACAATACAATTCCAGTATCAATGAAAATGGCCAAGTAATCTTTTAGATATGGACCTGCCTGTTATTTCCTACAACTCCACAAGTCATTTAAAGGGCAGAATGGAATAGAATAGTCTCCAATAGTTCCAGTAGGAAGGGACCTTCAACAGTCATGTAGTCCAATTGCAGGTAGTGGTGAACAGGTAATTTTCTAGGGCTTTTTTTGATTAAATAGTTAACTATATGCCTCCCTGAGAGTTGTAGCAGCAATAGCAGAAAAAAAAAAATCAATAAAATCTGCCTAGTGGAAAAGCAGACTCAAAACAAAAATAGCTGCTGTCAGACAGCTTGGGAGCTATCTCAGCTGAGCTCTCTGGAGCAAATTTAGACCTGCTTGTAAACTAGAACTGCTTCTAAACCCTGATCAGTTACTAATAAGTATGCTACATATATATATGCATATATATATATGTGTATATATATATCTATGTATATAGGTGAGGGGCCTCCTACTGGAACCATTCCATTGTCCATGGAGTTATAGTTCATGATTCCATGGATGAAGTCTGTTTAAAATAAAAGCAATATAATGTCAGGATTATCCACTGTGTATTAGAGAGATATTGTCATGCTCATCAAAGGAAAAAAGAAAATAATTCTTTTGTAGTCAGTTTTTAAATGTTGGTGTTCAGAGAATTCCAGAGCAGGCTGAGTTGGAAGGCACCCACCAAGACGATCAGGACACCCCAGGAGCCACCCTGTGTGCCCAAGAGCATTGTCCAAGCACTCCTGGAGCTCTGCCAGGCTTGGTGCCCTGACCACTGCCCTGGGGAGCTGCTCAGTGCCCAGCCACCCTTGGGTTAAGAAACTTTTCCTGATATCCGACTCAAACCTCCCCTGACACAGCTCCATGCTCTTTCCTCGGGTCCTGTCACTGCCACCAGAGAGCAGAGATCAGTGCCTGCCCCTCTTCCCCTCCTGAGGATGGTGAAAACCACACTGAGGTCTGACCTCAGTCTCCTCTTCTCCAGGCTGAGCAGACCCAGTGCCCTGGGGACACCCTTGCCCAGCTGGAGATGCTGTGCTTAATGAACCCTGGGTTTTGGTTTTTTTTTTTAAAATCCTGTGAATTCCAAGATTTTGTAGTTGTGTATTGAAACAGTTAATAAAGTACTTCAAAAGCACTAACATTTTCTAATAGTAATGACTTGATCAGTCTTGTGCATGACTTTGTGTGCTCCTCAGCTCGAAGATCCATGAGGATGAATCTTTCAAACTTGGTCTGCCTAACTCATTTAAAAACAAGATTATATCTTGTTGAAATGCAGAGAAAATGTAGATGAAAGGTCCACCAGCGTCAAAGAAAGGGGCAAGTTAATTTGGATGAAAGTTCAACAACATGATCTGAGACAGGACAGAGAAGTAATATCACTCTGTTGAATTACTCAAATTAATTTCTATCTTTTGTTCAAAATGATTTTCAGCTCTATGATTTAGATGTTTCTGTTGCTGTAGGTCTGTGCTTCTCTTTTCAGCTGTATCTCAGTAAGATTTTTGGCTTCATGTGTCATTTGCCACATTTCTCATGCATTATTTGGTAGCTCTTTACCTTGTTCTTTGTGGAAGTTGATCAGTGCTCAGGTAGAGGAATATGTGTGAACACTAGAAAATGTAGAATGCCTCAGTTCCAGAATGATGCATTCACTGGCTCCTCCATGTGGTGTTCTTCCTTGGGAGCTGATGGGGGATGGATGTCCCAGGCTTTAAAAAATGACTTCATCACATTCCACAAAAAACCCCAAGTAAACCATTCTGATTACAGCTCTGATAGCTTCTTAGCTGGTGTAATAGTCACTTCCCAGAAAACTGATTTCCCTTTACTTAAGTCCCATGTGGCATACTTTAGATGAATCTGCTGAACTAAGCTCAGTGTTCAGAGTAAAACCTCACCAGCAATAGCTGCTTTCTATTTAAGCTCCTTTGGTCTTGGTTAATATGGGATCATTTTAACTTTATGTTTTCCTTTTCAGCACTAGTGGAATGTCTGTCTCTAAACGTTCAGAATTTGGTGAAAAGATACATACAGTGAGTGAAAATTTCCTTCTCTATTTTATCTTCAGGGTACAACTTTGCAGTGACTGGAAAAAATGTCAAGCTTTGAAAGAGCATTTGCTGTGTCTAAAACAGGTGCTTTTGTCTATGGGAGAGAACTACATGCAATTTGGATGAAAAAGGTCCAGAGCCACCCCTCTGCTAAGAATTTGTCTGTCATTCACATCTCCTAATTAGGAAGCATTATGCTCCCAGTGAGCTCTGAGTTGTGAAGCAGTTCTCTGCAGAGCTGGAGCACAGTGTAAGAGAGCCAGGTAATTACAAGCTTTCCAGACATGTCAAACACGGGCCTGTCAGCAAGGCCTCCACAAATAAGAAATCTTAGGTCTTGAAGGAAATTTTTCATTACAGCTCTCTCCACATAGAGTCGTATTCCAGGGTGTTTTCTGCATCTTTTATGACACAGATTAACTTCCTGCAGTCACTGGAGAGAGTAGATTGGATATGACTCAAATCATTACATATTCCTTCTAAAAATGGTGTTAATAGTTCATATAAGAATAATACAAACTGAAACTTTTAATTGAGTTGGCTTTGCAGTGCCAATGTTTTTTGGGTTCTTTTTAGCTGTAATGGTCTATTTGCTACCTACTGACTTGGCATCTACTGAGATGATTCAGAATAATATTTTATTTATTGCTGATTGCCTAGTGGTTTGTAATACTGAGTAATTCATAGAAAGAATAATGTTATCACTGTGACCTTAATAACTTTGTCCACCAGGGAAAGAAGTACAGTCAGGAAAGCAGTTACAGAACTAATTTTTCAGTAGATTGTTTTTTTACCTGCATCCTATCTGAATTTACTTTTTGAAAAAGAGAAATGAAGTTTGCTTCAAATGATTGCTTAAATTCTGTTATAAGCTTCCTTATTAGAAGTACTTTTGGGTTAGATAATTTTTTTCCAACCTGGTTGCAGAGATGGGCTATGCAATACATGCATGTATTGAATGGTTCATAATTCCAAACCCTGCCAGGGCTGAAAATTGTATTATGTTCCTCGTAGGCATTAGAAGGGTTATTTTGCAAACATGCAGATGTTACACATGTGATGATGCAAGCAATATTATAACGTGACAGTTTTAGATCAAAAGTCATGAAAATAAATAAAAGTTCAATTAATGTGATCTCAGACTATATGTTGCTTTAAAATTGCATAACCAGGTGGCCCTGTAATAAGCCATGCTTTTAATCAAATTAATGAGTCTACAGTCCAGCATGACTCAGAATAGTCTTTCCCTACAGCACAACTTCCTAACAACCCTTCATGTATCATTCATTAAGCTCAGACTAGTCACATTATGTAAAGCATAAGGATATACAGGACAAAAGATTTTGAAAATGCAGCCATACACAACTTTGGAAAACCCAGCTTTACACCAAGCCCTTTAAGAACAATTTCTTAGTGTGCTTGTTACAAAAAATCAGCTCCTTGTCTTCACCTGCTCTGTGAACATTGCATGTACCTTCAAGTTTCCTTCTATGAGAGACTGATCCTGTCACAAAGTGACATATTCTTAATACTTGTTTGAAACAAGAGAGAATTTTGAAAATATTTTTGCACAACTTTTTTCTTTTTCGTTTTTTAACTGAAATATTGACAATACATAAGTGTATAACTATATATATACATGTATATATTACTATATTAAGTATGATATTGTCACAAATGAGCAAAACCATCAGAAATCTGAGACAGCATTTGCTCCAATAATGAAGCCTCAACTGAAGCAACAGTGGTAACACCATCAATATAA
Organism: Pogonocichla stellata; assembly: GCA_026546895.1. Classification (NCBI taxonomy): domain Eukaryota; kingdom Metazoa; phylum Chordata; class Aves; order Passeriformes; family Muscicapidae; genus Pogonocichla; species Pogonocichla stellata. The sequence goes on along the minus strand of JAOTQZ010000248.1, from coordinate 1,016,484 downwards.
GGAAAGCTTCCCTGAAGAATAATAATATCTGAAGAAAAAAGTAAATTATTTATGACAAATTCAGATTTATTTAATTTCTTCCTTGCCACCTTGTGCTCTCTCCAGCCTCTGTTAAAGAGAGTTTAATTACTGATGTTACCATGAGTCCTATCACATGGTGAGCCTTCCAAATACAGGGAGCAATCATAGTAGTGCAGGCTCCTCAGAGAAGGTGGAAGAGCTGAGTACATGTCTTTAAGCTTAAACAGGTTGCAGAACCATCATCCTAGTGCTGAAATACAACTTTATATAATTTATATTTATTATAACTTAATATAACTGTTTATTGTTGGTTCTTCTCCAGTAAACAGGTTGGTGTTTGACTTTGAATAACCAATATTTAATATAAAACTATCTTGGATCAAGCAGAGCAAATAAACCTTTGGATTATTTGGATTAAGGAAACGGATCCAGATTTATTTTTAAATCATTGGGCGAGGCACTTTTGGTTCCATGCACATGGCTCTTGCATCCCTTGTTTTATTTGCCAATCTAAACAGATTTGCCAAAGATTTGCCAAACTTTGCTTCTCTTCAAAGCTGGCAAAACATGCAGCAATGTCTTTGGAACCATCCCCGTGCCACAGGTGCCTCAACAGAGTATTACTGAAATTTACCCTTTTCTATACAGGAAGACTGAAAAACGTGTGTGTGATATTTGCACAGGCCTGTAACATGGTCTCCAAAAATATTCAGGTATGGGAAAAAAAAATATTAATGGAACTTCATTATATAATTCTCATGGCACAATTTATAAGTAGATTTTTAAGGTGGCATGATTTATGTGCTCATCGTCCTCTGCAAGTATGAAATGTCCTCTGATTTTTAATAGCACTGCAGTGGTATTAAAATGATACTTTTCATGTTTTGTTGTGTTTGCATTCTTTTTTTTAAAACCAGTGGAAAATTACATTATTTAAATTTGTAAGTAATGCTAGTTTAATTTTGAAGAAAACAAATATTTCTTAAATGAGAATTAATGAGTTTAGTAAACGAAACTTCAGATTAGAAGTGTAGGAGTCTAGATCCTGAATTTCATTTCCAGCTTCTATACAACATAAATGAAAATTTATATGTTTGTTTGTTTGTTTGTTTGTTTTTAAAATAAACAGAAATTAGATTTTTTTCCATTTCAGCAGTACTTGTCTGTTCAAAGTTCTGTCATTTTAAACCCAAGTTAACAGAATTAATGAGCTACACAATATTAAACTTTCAATTCTGAATGCATATGTTGTTAATTAATTTTTATGATCCTAGCAAGTTAAGAGACACCTTCCTTAACATGGAAATTTCTGAGAAGTGGATCTTCCCTTTTCTACGGCAAGGAAG
>JAOTQZ010000248.1:982370-1004279 GCA_026546895.1 Pogonocichla stellata | reverse complement strand
CCTTCTTAATGTGTAAGGATGTAATCATGTTCCAGGTACTGTCTTACATGCATAATTTTTTTTTTATCTTGGATTCTTTGATTCTCTGACTGTATGACTCGAAATAACTTTTTTCTTCTCTTTTTTACACGTCACTCATCATATGGAAAGCATCTAGTGCAGGGGTTTTTTCATGTTGCCTCTCATTTAACTGGCACCTGTTTCTAATTTCAGTAGTGGGGATTATAAACTGCTAAAAAAACTTAAGCAGATGTGAATTTCATTTTCAAGGTGAAAAGGCAAACCTGGTCCAGACATGCAATAATATTCCAAGTGTGGCAATGGCCATTCTTTTCTTTCTGGTCTGTCTGATCTTTTGAAAGGGATGTTTTGCAGTGGATTTTGTACATTCTCTTACAAAATCATTCAAAAAACACATTTTTGAAGCCTAATTTGTTCAAATTCATATTAAGATGATTATTTGTATAGAGACAGGTAATGAATACAATTCAAGAAAACACTTTAGTTTATGATATATAAGGGATATTTGGACTTTTTTTTTTTTGGTGACCACAGAATGAAATAAAATAACTAAAATTCCATGCATTTCAAGACAAAGAATTAAATGCCATGTTTAGTAATGACCATTTCATCTAGTAAAGTTAAAAGTCCTGTTTGTAAAGAAAATCAGGCCAAGTAGATCAGTGAAGTTTCAATTTTATGATTGTGTCCTTGGGGCTGTCCTATGGATGCTCTGGGAATTAAAACAACTGTCCAATAACTAACTTTGATCTAGACTCAATTTCATATTGTGTCTTTCCCATAAACTTCCCATGACTGACAAATCTCAGACAAACTTTCTATGTAGCTCAGAACTCTGTGTCTAAAAATAAGAAAAATCTTTTTTTGATATATCTGGTTTTTGGGTCATTTTTTGGCAGTGCCATATTAATCAGAGGCCACACTAGGAATGTTTTGTGCTGGAATGGTGGCAAATTTCTGTCCTGGTGATTAATCTTTAATGGTAAGACACATTCCCATATATTTTGGGGTAAATTACATGAAATAATGGGTTTAAGGTTTGTTTGCCTCCCTTATCACCCACAGCTTCAAGAAAAAAAATTCCAAGAGGTACCAGCTGGAAAATATGGAGTTACTCAGCTTCATAATTCCACATTCTACCATTTTTCCTGTTCTCCTCTCTACCTTGCCATTATTCACCTGCACACACATCAAAATGCTGGAGACTCCTCACAGCACAGATTTTCTTTCTGCCTTTAAGCATTGTGCTTGCTCACATCCCCAATGCTGGCAAAATCACCCAGTAGGATTAAAAATTCTCAATGAGTGAAACTCCTTTTCATGGACAAAACACAACTGCCAGTGTAGGAATTTTGCCTATCTCAAGATGAGTCTTCCTCAAACTCGTGATTTAAAGCAAAAGAGGTGCCTTTTCATAATTCACAAGGGATTTTTTCAAAGTATATTCTTATTTCACAGACCCACAGTCTGATTCTGATTTCAGTTTTCTCTTCTGGGGCACGAGGGTGGGCATATAACCCTAAAGGTGAGCACTTGCTCCAGATGAAAACTGGGACAAGCCAGCTTCCACTGTGTGCAGTTATCTATGTTATCTTTTTTTTTTTTTTTTTGAAGGGTTGAAGCTTTGGCTTGTGATGGTTATGCCTGATATCAACCATGGTGGGAGACAGAATGTAGTGTTGAGCAGCCCACTTTCTGTCAGTGGACAATTCCAGGAGACAAAATCGTGCGGAACTAGGTGAAAACAGAAACTAGCTCGCTCTGGACTTTCTTCTGCTTTGTTTCATGGAGGTGATTAATGGCATTTAATGATAGTTTTGTGAACCACAGTGAAATACCTCCGGGCATGCTGCCAGGGTAAAGGTGGCATGTGAGTGGAATAAAATGCTCTGGGGGTTTAAAACCCAGCAGGAAAATTACACCTCACTCAAGCTTCTCCCTTCACCCCCTCCCCTTCTGATAACGAGGGAACAATAAGGAGAGATCATAAATTGGAATAACAATTTACTACAATCACAAAAATCACGGCACCACCCATAGCAAAAAGCAGACAAAAGATGGAGGGCATTCACTCAAAAAATAACAAATCTTTTTTTATTATTACCAGAAATAGTAGTGGTCTCCAGATTAAAGGCAATAGTGTGAGGAGAACCCTCACAGCCTGATGCTTCTGCCCCCAAATCTGGAAAACAGCAAAGAACCAGGGAAAAAACAATCCCTTTGGGATTTCTTTTGCCTGGCTGGGTTTGGCCCTCTCCCTTTTCTGGTTCTGGCCTTTTCCTCCCAAAACCCAGCCCCCAGTGATGATAGGGATGGTTTGAAACCAAACAGAGATAGAAACTCCACACCTCTTTTTCTCTGCTCCCAGAACAAATGCCCCATGAAAAACTGAGTTAACTCTTTATTCTTGATTTCAGCAACCAGTAGAGATCCAGTAAAATACCTCACAAGGAATATGCATTGCTGTTGAAAAGACACGTCTAGAGCTCACAATATTAATTGAATCTTATGGCCAAAATTATAAATAAAATTCCACAAAATAATTTCCTTTGTCGCTTTGCTGGCCAGTAACTTCTAGTAACAGCAGAAGTCACTCTGTCTATAAAATAGAAAATTTTTAGCTCTATTAATAATTAGGCAGTAAACTTGAGTGTGGCAAAAAAAATGTATGTATCTAAAGAAATGTGGGGTTAGATCCCTTTCTCCTGTAACAGAGCAAAGGAATATAAGGCAACAAAATCTCACTGAATCTTTTTTAAGGGCTTGTATCACTGTAAAACACACTGCAAAGTAACTTACTGATAAACCCCCAAACTTGTCAGTATTTACTCACATCCTTTCAAGGTCTAATACAGACAATGTACTGTCAGTAGTGGATTTCAACAACATTGAAGAAATGCTGTCAGAAATCAAATATGTCTTTGAAAAACTCTTCTTCTGAGCTAATCTCAATGACACATTGCCTTGCTTTGTTTGTCCAGCTGAAGAACAACTGTCTATTTGATCTCAAGTGAACGTTTTTTAAGGGAAAATTGAATTTAATCCATTAGGTAGATAGTTAAGAATCTCTGAAAGATGGTAGGTTACTTGCTTATATTAAGAGTCACTATGGTTTTGATTTGCTCCTATCCTTTTTTTCTTGTCTATACCCATTCTCTCAGTTCTAGGAAAGTGTTGGACCAGTCTGTGACTAGTTTAAGATTGATCAATAGAGCCCTACAATGGAGATGGCTCAGGGGACAGGGAGGAATGTGATATGCTCATGTAGCCCAGGGAAAAGTGGAAGGAGTGACTGACCATAGCAGTCAGGAAGTTGCCCTGAGCCCAGCACTAAGGGAACCAGAGGGTGGCCCTGCTTCAGTGGGGAGGAACAGGCTGTGTGAAGGTTTCTGTCTGAGCTAACCAAGAGCTCGAGTGAGCACACTCACATGGGCAAGGACATAAAGTCAAAAACCACTTGCACTGTGGTTCAGCTGCCTGGTGCAAATTCCTGTGCTCTATGAAGAATGATTTGCTCATTCATTATGATTTTGGTGTGTTGTGGTATCACTCTGCCAAATCAAAATCCTGTGTCACGTCAAGCATCTACAAACAAGAAAATCCTTAATTAAACATTCAAGCATCCAAGTGTGACATGACTAAAAGAACCCAGTTAGGAATCTTGGAGACTGACAGAGTTGGAATAGCTATTTACCTCTCTGATAGTGAGACTTACACTTTTTTATTGTCTGAAAATTAGTGGGAATTTTCCTTCAGCATGGTTGATTCTACAGAGAACTCTCTTGTTCTCCTTTTTTGTTAAAGGCTACCATGCTGATCTCTGTTTAGCTGGAATTAGCCTTCAAGTTGTGTGTAGAAGACAGGCAGACCATGCTAAGTGCCACATGAATCACAGTCCTTCCTTTGATTGCAACATTTTTAGGCATACTATTAAAAAATGTCAGAATTGGAAACCTTTCGTTTGACATTTATCTGAAAAACCACAATGTAACTGTATTTAAATGTCAAACGAGAATAAAGCTGTATTCTTATCTGTATAAATATCAAATGAATGGTTGTTTCCTCTGATATTTGGGGTTCTGAAAGGGTAAAGATCAAGTGAGGTGCATGCCCTGGCAAAGGTTGGTATTGCAGTGCTCTGAAGCAAAACCTCACACCTGCATTGAGATTTGTTGCCACGGGTGCCCAAGACAGAATATTTCTGAGGCAGCTGTACCCACAGCCAACAGAGCACTTTATTCTTATTTCCTTCCCCAAATTCTGCTTGTATGTGACGTGATTTGGAGAAGGGAGATGAGCTCAGGTATGCCACTTTCCAGGTGAGCACTCAAATCACTGAATTATTTTATGTTTTGTAGTTTATCCCACTTTCACACTTGCTTAAATAGTACTGCCAAACAGAGTCAAAAATGAAGTATATTTGAATAGGGCCAGTAAAGATACAAATTAATACACCTAAATTGTGTATGCCCCTCAAACTGGCAGATCTGCTTTTTCTCAGGTAGCAGCAGAACAGAATTCCTACCAAGTAAATTTTTGTTTAGCCACTCCATATTGAAAAACACTGACTTCATTATGAGTCATCTAAAATTATTAGATTAATAACAAAATGGAACTAAAAAAAATGAAAATTTGTTTTTCAGTACCTAAATAGGTCCAGAAGTCAGTTTGCCCATGTACAACAGAATCACCAAATCATAGAATCAGTTAGGGTGGAAAAGACCTCTGAGATCATCAAGTCCAACTTTTGACTGACCACTACCACGCCATAACTAAATTGATAAGAAGAAAATAAATCAAAAGGACCATTGTCCACAAATGCATGTGGTATTTCCAGATGAGCCTAAAGATACTGGTGGGATTCCTAACGCTATTATAAATCTGGAATTGCTGAGATTTACAACTCCAGTGGCTGATTCTCTCATACATTTTAAGTGTAGACTCTAAAATTTAAACATTGTAAGAATTGCTTTTTGCAACACCTGTTTCAAGTGCTGTAGTTACATAGTGAAGGCATTCAAGGAAAGCAGAGTTCAGGAAAAAGGGCTGCTGTATTATCTCATTTCCACTAGAGGAAAAAAAAAAAGAAAAAAAAAAGAAAAAACAAACCAACAAAAATTGCCTTCTTGCCTACCTGCCACATAAATCACAGCATTCCTTTCCCACACACCCCCATCTTAAGCATTTCCTTTCTGTACTGTCTTCCTTGCCACTCACTCATCAGGAAACAGGATTCCTTTTACATTGCTGGGACTACATTGCCTGGGAAGTTGTGATGCATTATTTGGAGTCCACAGTATATGTCCAAGTCCCTTGTCTTGAGCACCCAGAGCTAAAGCAGGGCTCTCCCTGAAGCTGGAACTTCACTCTGGCTTGTGCCAGGTCCTGAGAATCCCTACTCAGGGATCCTTACCTGTCCCCAGGATAGCATGGGCATTAAACCACACAAGGTATTCCACCAGGTGATAGGGAGCCTAAAATTCAGTTCTGTGATGCTGCCTAGAAATACCCAAAGCTGCTTGCAATTTCTTTTCTTGAGGCTTTACCAAAAAAAAAAAAAATATATAGTTTTTCTAAATTTCACTGACATTCTACTCCTGCACAAGTTTAGATTGGATTTATACAGTCAGTAAATACCTTATGCTGTACTTTTCAAGTAAGTGGCAAGAATGACATGGAAGGGCCTATATAAGATCTGGAGTCTCTTCTTCCCCTGAAGATATAGAGTCAATTCAACTTCTTCCTGTATTCCACTCTGCAAACATAGGAAGATGTGTGAAATGAACAAAGTATGTGTATATAAGCATGATGGGTAAAGAGTGTTGATGTTGAACCTGAAATGAAACTAAGGAAAGCATATGAAGTGTGAAACATATGGCAATGCATATGCATGAAGTTTGGATCAGGATATGCATCACAAAATAGTAATAGGTTTTTATTCTGGGAGGAGAGAGTGATAAATCAAAGGGGAATGAGAACCTCACACTAAAAACAAGAGAAGTTGGAATCTCCTTCCTCTTAGCTGTTTGGCATTTCCTCCTGAAAGAAGCGGAGGAAGCATTTAAATATTTTATAACCTTCATTATTGGAACATACATCTCTTTATTACATTTTTGGAAGCATGTGTTCTATTTGAAATCAGTATGGATATATAAATATTTTTAGGAGATGATTATTCTCTGTATGTAGGTGGAGAAGAACATGGAATTAGTGAGATCTTGCTTTCATGAGTAACAGAGCAGCTGGCATTACCCCTCCTTTCCCTCCTCCTCCCTGGCCAAGGGAAAAGACCTCATATCCTCAACTTTAGTTCCCAAAATAAAATAAGAAATGGCTCTGGCTTTCCTCTTTCAATCTTTTTCTCCAGGTAATATTGAAATTGCATCTGTTATGTTTGCAATTTCTGTACCAGGTCATCGTCTAAGTGGAAAGTGAAAAAATAATGGCATAGGGCCACGACAGAGCTGCAGAAAACAGAAATTTTCCTGTCTATTTTCCTGTCTAAATATTTGTTATCTAAGCCATTTAGTCACAGGGACTCAAAAGTGTTACCTAATCCTCTGTACCCTTTACACACAAGCACCCAGGTTCAGCTGCCTTACAGGAGGAGCAGGTTCTCTTTATCCAGCATGTGCAGCACAGACCACACAACCACAAAGATGGGGCACAACTACCAACCTGTGGCACCTCAGGGCCCTCTGACCTTCCCCTTAGGTATTCAGTGCAGGTGGAAATCAAAATGTCCACTGCTGGTGCTGAAAGTGTATGTTCTCCTCAGCACAGGTATGATGTAAATGTCCTTGAAAGGGCTCAACTCCAAGAAAGCCACTCAAGAACATTATTTGGAAAAGCCTTCCAGGGCTTCTTCATCCCTTCTCTGTATTGAGATGTGGCAACAGATCAGCACAGGAGAGACCATGGCTCTAATTTAGCCAGCTGAAGCCTTGCTATCTTTAAATCTCTTTTTTTTTTTTTTTCCATAATTTATTTTTTGGCATTCAAGAAAGTTCAAAGTTCATGAGACCTTTTCTGTTCAACTTGCCTGTGCACCATCCTCCTGGCTGCATATTTTGTTTCCTTATGTGAAAAGACCCAGATTTGATCAAACTGCACTGAACCATTGCACCTGAAAATCTGGCCCAACATCAACCACTGCGGAAACATACAAACTTCATATTTTTAGAAAATCATGGAATCCTTCTCTGATTCTTGGTCATGTATGACAGAAAAGGACAACTGCTTAAATATACCAGGAAAAAAATGCAGAAATTTTCAAGAGACAGAAAAGGTTTGAAGATGAAGTTGAAAGCAGAACATAATCAAGCAATAAATATAATATCATTCTATTGTGCTCAGCAAATTAATTTTACTCAAAGTCTGTGACTCCTGGAGTGAAGTATCCATACTAAAACTGATCATGTTTGAAACTGCAGACTGTTTTCTAATTGCTTATGTTATCACATAATTCAAAACATTTGGATTTTTTTTCCAAAGGCTAACTGAACATAATTCAGGCAAATAGAGATAGCCATGAAGTCCTCAAGGTAGTTGAGTACTCCATTTGAAAGCAGATAAATAGATTTATCTGCAATTTAACAGACTGGGAGCAATTTTGCTATTTTCTTACTTGTTTGACATAAAAGCCTTAACATTAAATGTAACCATAAATTAAATTTAAAACTGGATCAAACCATTAGACAAATGTGTAATATAAAATTTCTACTTTACTCATCTAATTTGTTTTTAGAAAGATCAGCTTCCTCCAGAATGATGAATCTCAGTTTTGAATGGCCTGTATGCTTTGGAGTTCTGATGCAGTTTTTGCATTGGCTCCTTGTAAAGACTGGGGCAATATATAAATTTTTAATGAACAATGTTTGGAATTTTCAGTGCTATCATATTCACTGCTCTTTGAAATGCATGCTTAGATAGTAGCCATGGAAATCTGCAGACAGTGAACTGCTTCAATATGTGCTCTGAAAAGTCCCTAACACTTCTGTGCCTGCTTATTCACAGTTAACAAACAATGAAATGGTAGCATTCAGTTTAAATAATCATTTCAGACTTCTTTACTCCTCTCAGTAACTTGCTGGTTCTGTGTGCAGTCCTCACTTCTTATCCCTTTCCAGGATTTTCACAGCAGCTAATCAGGCCATACCTTCTGCCTCCACTTCCTCCTAAAAGGAAGGTAAAAAAAACCCCAAACCCAAACAGACAAAATTCAAAACATCAGCAACAATACATAATGAACAAAAAGTATACTAATTTTATTTTTTTTTCCTCATTTGCACTTTGCCAAGCCTTTTACTTTCATTTGTAGTCTTAAAATGTCTGGAATTAAGGTACATGACTTCCATATTTGTACAGCTCAGAAAGAAATAGGAATTAGACACTGATTAAGCCCTAATGTCATATAAGTACTTTATCATTGTCATCCATACTGAACAAATACATTTGCTTGAAACTAAGCATGTTGATTGAGCAATGACATTTAATAGACAATTTTATTTCACTGGTAACTGGCATGTTAAACAAAATGACTCTGATATAAATCTGCAATGATCCTATTATTTTGAGTGAAGTTAATCCTGACTGATATAAATATTAACTGAAAACAACCAGAGTCCACAGGGAAAACAATAGCATAAATGCATTTTAGATATGCATTTTTATTTTGCCCATGCTGTGGAACAGACTCAAGGCAATTCTCTAGAATGTGAAGCCCTCTGATATTCTTGTGCCACAATTTACTTTTTTAGAATAGTTATTTACTGCCTTCCTGCAGATGCACATGTTAATTAAGTTGATTTTGATGAATGCATTATTTATAAACCCACAGTACTAAAAGGTCATGAACTACAAATTCCTTGCAATTTTGATTCCAAACTATTTATTAGATATGGTTCAAAAAAGACCTGGCTGCTTGTGGGAGAAGTGTCACTTTCTGTTCATTTGAATCCAATTATGAAGCCTGTGCATGCAGAACATTCCAAAATAGTGCTGCTGTCGCTGTGGCTGCATTTCATTTTTGTCTCATTATCACTGGATTTAGTATCACACAAAAAGAATTGCATCAAACTTTTGTTCCTTTTCCCATCTTTTTATAAGGCAGCCTAGGAATTTCCTGCTGAAGTTGAGTTGGAGCAGTAAGTACAGATTTTCCTGAGTGTCCCACAGACACGTAAGTCATTTGGTTCATGTGTGGGTGGTCTTTGACTTATTCAGCTAGCTCTGTTATAGACTAGCAAACACATCCAACACAATTAAATAGATGCACAGTATGGTCTTTACAAAATATCATTCAGCCATGTATCCTGCAACAAGCAATTACAAGTCATCTTCAGGGCATTGATTTATTTCTCGTTGCCCCAGCAATTTAATGACCTTATGATTTATACTGATTATGGAAGTCTCTCCTTGGCAAGCAAAGTAATTATCCATCAATCTCAAATTCTTTAAGGGAAGAAAAATGTTTATTTTCTGTCTGCATAATAAGTTTTATGTCATTTTTAATGTCATGACTCCCACATGCACTAAAGATATATGTAGTAACTTCCAATGTCTCACAGAATGTCAATTGTTAATGCAATCTGACAACAGGCTGAGCTTCCATTGTCTGATTGCTTGGCATTATATAATGAAGGTGGTTAAGTTGTCTGCTTGGAAATGCATGCATTATCCCAGGATAAAAAAAAAAATGAAAAAATGCTGTGGTTCAGTCATAAGGCCCTGCAGAAAATCCTCAGCAAGAAAAATAGCAAGATTTTAAGTACATTTAAATAGCAGCTGTACAAAGAAAGCTTGAGGAGCAGCAGGACAGATGATGCCTCAGCACAAAGGGGTGAAGCACATAACCTGCCCATGCCCCTCCTACAACTGGTTTTCTGTACATGATTTAGAGTAAGAATTACAGTTTACTGTGTGTGAGTTTATTCTGTAAGAAAACAGGGTTTATTTGAGTTTTAATAGGAAAAACTCAGGTAGGATTGCATTAGCTGCCAGACTAAAATGTGGAATGTGGTCTTCTGGAGAGCTCATGTATTTAGTTATTTATGGTTTGCTTGCTTGTTTTTTCTACTGTGGAACTTGCAAATTGAAAAGTTCTCAAAACCTGAAGACCAAGGAGAGGCTGGCACCCAAGAAAACTGGGTTTTACAGATATACCGAGCTCCCCAAATTTTACCCTTTCTCAGCCTTGCTCTTCAAATATTATTCACACAGAGTAGTCCAAGTCACTGCTGATGTCACCTTTCTGTTTATTCTCATCTTTTTCATTATCTTCTCCCAGTCTTTAGATATTGACTGTCACACGTCCTCTGTTAATAACTTTGGTATTTTAAGAGCCACAGCAGAGCAGCTGTGCAAAATGATGAAGTCCCTTCCACACATTTTGGGTTGGATGGGAAGATTGACTATTCACAGGAGTTAGAACAGACAGAAGTGATAGCTCAAGTTGGGCACAGAAATGAAGACAGCAAGGTTCCAGTATGTCCAACATGCAGCCTCAGTGGTCCAAGCAAGAGTCCAAAATTACTCTTGTCCATGCACTCAATTTACTTGAAGGAAAACTTCTCCACTATATGCCAAGAGATTTTAGATTTTACAGCCTCTGTTCTTTACCCATTTGATTCTCATGTTGAAGCTAAGAAAGAAAATCTAGACAAACCACCAAACTCTCTTTCTCCCTAAAATCTGCAATTACACATTTTTCTTAAGTTAATGCTGCCAAAAATGACCCATCACATACAACTCTAAAGTCTTGAAAAGGAAAATCTTGGTGCTATCTTGGTGCTACACTACAAGCCATTTGACTGGCCTGGCACAAAGATGGCACAAGTGGCTCCCACCACACCTTCCATTACAGAAAACAAACATTTCTTTTTCTTCCTATGAGCTTAGGATAGGATTTTATTTTTCCCCTAAAAACAAAATAAATTGGTCTTAACTAGGAACGAGAGCAAAACAAAATTTCTGACTTAAACTGTAGATTGGATTGGATTTCACCATCCTCTGGTCCCCAAGTGGTGTTATGTTGCCCTAATGCACTATTATTATTATTATTTGTTATTATTATTATTATTGCACAGTTCTACAATTTCAGAGTGTCTGTGATAACACAATGGCTCCATGGCAGCCTTTTGATTCACCCTGCTTTTTTGGGAGCACTCCAGTTCTGCCTCTTGGATGATCCACAGAAAACCAAGGAGCTGAGTGAGTGATCAGGGATCCAGTGCTCTGGGGTGCCTCTGGGCCATCAGCAGCAGCCTAGAAAACCTGTGTGTAACAGGACCCAAAACACAAATAGGACATATCTCCATTCAGAATATCCACAGCAAAACGTCCAGCTCCAGGATAATATTGCAGTATTAAGAACAGCATCTTTGAATCAGGCCCAAAAAGAGCATAGAAACAGATACCATAGAACAGAAAATAAATGTGGACTGAAACACAAAAAATTGGCATGTGGCGAATCATTTCCAATTTTATTAAATTAAATGCCACCAACCAAACTATGAATAAATTTTGAGCAGACTAGGTTGTTGTTCATACAAAATTTCACCATTTTAAGCATTCAGCATTGAAGAATACGTATGGGTAAAACCCATATAGAACAGAGGATGCTGACAGACTTTGAGCCACTGTGTTAATTGGAGTTTTTCCAGTGGAGTCAAGTGACTTCATTTCAACATTTATCTCATTGGGCCATTTAGAACCAAAAGCTTCCATGGCTGTTTAGCAAACTTGCATTTTAACACAGCTAGATGCAAGAGGATGTCTGCAGGAACCACAAATGTACACTTTATTCACAGAATGCATCTTTCCAAGGCATGGATCTGTTTGTATAACACTGCTGGGGTTATCCTTACTCACAAAATGATGCTTTGCTGAGATAATTAATTTCATTTTGACATTCCTACTATGAAGACAACTGATTAGGATCAGTGATGGGGCATCTTGTGGGCTTAGCAGATTACTGCATTTAATTTTGATGGCCACTTTTCAAATGAAACAGAAATTGAAATAAAAACACAAGAATGATGCTACAATTTGAAATGTACCCTTCCATCACAGATTTCACCACTGAGAAGAAAGACTGGAGAACTTCATCCAAGTTCATAAGTATCCTTATGCTTGAGACTTCAAACCTGACAGACAAGAAACTGAGAAAAGAACTCACAAATACTGTTATGGGAGTTTGCCTTTGTCACACCTCTGTTCTGCTCCAGGTTATTTCCCTGCAGTGTAGCCTGAAGAACACAGTGTTTGCTGTTTTCTCTGCAGCTTCAATTCAAAATTCAGAACCTTAGTTTAGTATCCACCTTTATGAGTCAGCCAAGCTAAAATGTCAGTTTGGACTGCACTGGCTTAGATGGGATGCACATTGCAGTAACTGACTCCATAGCTGGGAGTAAACCTTCCAAAAAAAAAAACCAAAATCAAATAATCAAAATAATCAGGGTGATCAAGTGGCACTGGGAGCAGCTTGAAGGTCTGAGGCAAGATTTGCCAGTTTCTCTGGTATGATACTTGATTTGTGTAAGTAAAGGTATTTTTTAGTATATTGTAGAAAGAGGAGTTTCTAAGCAAAATCTATTGTAGGTTTCAGAAAACAACTTCTAGGCAGACTGAAAGTAGCTGGAATTACCCATTTTTGCATGCAGGACAGCACAGACTTCTTGCAAAGCAAATCTTATGTCATGCAAAGATTGCTGGAAAGTTTTTTCTAGACGCCAAATATTTTTTATTCCTTTTAAATTAAATCAAGGAATTAATTTTTTTTAACAAAGCATGAAGTTATTATTTTTGAATATAGGCAAAAAATATTTCAAATGTATTTTTGTATTTTTCTGATTACAGCATTTTTGGAATATACTTGCACATATTTTTGGACAATACAAAATCAGTTATTTTCCAAATATTTTAATAACTCTTTGACAATTAATATATGCTAATTTGACATTTAAAATAATGAAATATCTTCTAAGCCTGTTGTTAATCCATTATCAGAGTTGGAGGGTCGGGTCATATAGTTAATTGCGAATCTCCACTTGCTAGAAATTTATAAAATTTCAGAGATACAGCTAATCACATATGTATCATGCATATGATGTATAAATATAAGTGTAGAATTTTTCAATTTATTATAAAAATGCATTTTACTTCTGAATTCCATCTCTAACACATACCACACCTGGACATAAATGAATGTAATGCCAAAAAAATTGAGTGGTTTTGTAGATGCACAAAAGAGAGAAAGGAAAACACAGCAGGGTTTTAAAAGATGCTTGAGACGTGAACAGTGACTCACAAGCTATTTTTGTGTGGGGAACAAAATGTACCTACAAGTTCAGTAGGTGTCATAGATCACAGGTATGTGTTCTTTGCAAACATTCATGAAGACAGTAGAAAAGGAGGAAAAAACCCCAAAATCTTAATCTACCCTTCCCTCCATGTCTCACCACTGCATTTTGTAACGCATAATATAGAAAATTATATTAGCAATTGAAAGAAAACTACGTTTTTCTTGTGGATCTTTGTTTTGACTTTGGTTGCAGTATGATTTTTAGTTTTTTGGCAGTGGTGGTGGTAGCTTTGAGGTGTGACTGTTCCCTTTATACCAACAACATTCCTACTACTGACTGCTTCAAACTATTTTATCATGAAAAAATATAAGAAGGTTTGGTTATGCTGTAAAAGTCAGGGTCTTTAGGAAGAAAACACGGGAGACAGATGTTTGTTGTTTCAGTTTACAATATAAGCAAACCAATGGGACTAATATTACTTATGTGTCATTGCTTAGAGAAGCAGCTGCTCCTCCCACCTCCACCTTCTCTGACTGGACAGTGCCTGTTTTCCACCCCCAGAACATTGCCCTCCTGGCAGCAGGAGTTTCCTCTTTCTAGTAAATTGGAAAAAAAAAAAAGTTAATATACATTTAAAGGGACCACCTGCAAAATTTTAAAGCGCAGAAATCACTAAGTGCATTGTTGTTCTTCACACCTGCAAGCAGCATTAGGAAATTGCTTGTATTCCTTTCATTTTACCTGATAAATGTAAATCCCACACTATAAGATACTTACATGGTCTTTTTAGGTTTTTTTTCTCCCTATGGATTCCAAGACTTGTTTACACAGGGAAATGAATGTGGAGCAAGCTACAGAAGAATGGTTAAGCAGGCTTCTTTATTAATATGTCACTCTTTTGGTACAGAAAGATTTACCAATATCTTACTTTATCCAGTGAGTTGCTGCTAGCTCCTAGCCTTCTGTGAATCAGCTTGTTTTTGTAGAGCAGTCCCAAACCTACCCTACTGTTAAATATAAAAAATAAGTTGTCTCATTATCCACTAAGGAGCTGGCTTTTTTTTGTTGCCATGAAGTTCATGAGCTGTGTAAGCCCCCAACATAAAGGGTGTTTAGCCCCTATATAAACCTCTAGAAGGCTTGTTGGTTAAGATTTAAGACATTTCTTACCTTAAAATTGTAATCACATGACATGAGTCCTTCAGCTTGAGTTGAAAAATGGGCTGAATAGAGGTGGTGAATCTTTGTGTCCTTCATTGTCTTGTATACCATTACTCTGCCCATTCCTAGTAATCTTCTGCTAAAGACCCTCAACATTTTCTGTTTCTCTGCATCTTGAATATTTGTCCTTGCCCTTACTCTTAATGTATAAACTGCACTTCTTTTACCTCAGTGCCATTATTGAATCTGATTTGAATACATCTCTGCAAATAAGTATCCAAACACTGTGTCTTAAATTTTCCTGTCGTGAATTTTTCTGTCATTAAGTTTATCTGCCTTTAGCAAGTTAATGAACTCAGCTATATACCTCACTAATCCAAACAGGGGATTTAGAAAACTTAGTTTAAAACTTAAATTAATGCATGTAGGGTTTTCCTACAAAGAAAAGGCAAGAAAACAAACTGGTTTGATTGATTGTAGTTATAGTAATATGAAAACTTCTTATCAGAAGAGTTTGGTATTTTATTTTAGTATCTACTGTTATTACAACAGTAATTGACACTGCTAAACATATTCCAAAAGAAACAAAAATGTTTTTTCCATGGTGACAGAATTTTGTTAATGACTAAGGAGAGTTTTATGTGCATTTATATAAAACTTTTTAAGGACATTCTAAATAATCCAAATTGCTAAATGTCTAAATTATAGACAGCATTGGTTCATGTTTTAAAACAAATGTTTTGGTATTGATGCATGGAAAGGCTGACCTGGAACAGAGGCTAGACAGAGGTAAAGGAATAAAATAGGTATTTATTGAAAGGATACACCTTGGAAACTGCAAATCCCAGCTGGGGCTACACCCAAATCAAATCCATGATGGATCCTGGTCATGAATATAAATGCTTAGATGTCTATGTGGGGAAAGGAATACCAAACATGTCACAAATCCTGCAGTGCTATCATCCATCATGGCATTACCAGGCAAAGTATTTGAAGCACCAGAATCTCAATTCTAAAATATATTTAGGCACTGTTGTGGCTTTGACCTTGAAAATTTGATCCCTGGTTTTCAAAGGCATTTAAAGTTATAGGAAATTCAGGATTTGTAAATGAAATTCAGATTTTTTTTCTTCAGAAAATGGATTTTAATTTTTTATATAGTTTTTACAAAAATACATAGCTAGTAAGAACTGGGATGGACTGTAATATTCTTTTGGATCATTTCTGTGGATTTTTAGAGCAGGTAATATGTGTCCTAGCTTCCTATATAAAGATGTGGACAGTTAGAAGTTAGAACCTCCTTTTACCTTGGTTATAAAACTGGCCTATAAAAAATTAAATTCATTCTAAGTGCAATTAAACCTTATTATTAACACTGACCATCCCTTTAAGCGTATGAGCAAAGTCACACTGTAATGGCTCTTTGATGAATTTGGAGTAGAACAGCAAAAATGTTTTAACAGAGATTCTGTAAACTGAAGAGATGCCACAATTATTAAAGCAGAATACCTGGTCTGGAAATTAGCAAGAGGATTATAATCATCTGAATTTTAATAGAAGTCCTGGGACCTGCAAACGCCAGCTTCTGCTGGAGCTTGAGCAGGGTACAGAACAGACTGTGTGGCAGAGCAGGGAACTGGGCACAGGGATCTCACAGAAATGCCTCTGTTTGCTGCTGTGGAGGCAAACTTGAAGCTAGGACTGCTTCTTTACTTAAAAACCCAACAAGGAACAGTATAGAGGTGTTTGATTAATTAAAATATAAAGTCTACCTATGTTTCCTATAGGTTTGATTTCCATGGTATGAAGTGCATGTAGACAACACATAATATTATAGAAAAAGTTAGAAGCTAGACTGTAAGGTACAGCCAAAATTTCCCTTATCAATCAAGAGAAGGGAGAGTTCTCCTTTTTAGTATAAGGAACATACTTATAGAATCACAGAATCATTAGGCTGAAAAAGACCTTTAAGACCATCACCCAACCACAAACCCAGTACTAAATCATGTCCCTGAGTGCCATATCCACACAGATTTTAAATATCCCCATGGGTGAGGACTCAACCACTCCCCTGGGCAAACTGTTCCAGTGCTTGTCCAGTCCTTCAGTGTAGAAAGTTTCCCTCTTATCCAACCTAAACCTCCCCTGGCAGAACTTGAGGCCAAAGGAGATGAGGAAAAGTCCCACCTGGCTCCACTGACTTTTCAGGGAGTTTAGAGAGTGATGAGATCCCTCCTGAGCTTTCTTTTCTCCAGGTTAAACACCCTGAGTTCCCTCAGGTGCTCTTCATCAGGCTCACCCTCCAAACCCTGACCCAGCTCCTTTGACTTGATGCATTTTAGCTTTTATATTGCTCCTTTTCCTCACAAAACCCAAATAGCTGGGTACAAGGCAAGTTTCTAGAGAATGAATGAAGAGTAAACCAGGTGCAGTGTGCTCCAATCCTCCACGAGGAAGTGAGCCAAAAGCAGCAGTTTTAACCTTCTTAGAAAATATCTTCAGTAGTTTTGGATGTACAAAAGTCAGAAAAGGCAGTAAAGGGGCATCTCTGTCTGTACCTTCTCACCTTCATCAGAGATGAAAAAATTGCAGAGCAGAAGTTACTTTAGGGCTGTGTTTGAGTTGCATGCTAAAATTAGGAGATAATTCTTTACACAGGGCAAGCTATCAGAAAATGTTACTCATCGTGGATATGGGGTAATGGAGTTGCAAGTGAGGTCAGTGCCTGGTGCTCAGAATACAAATTTTCTGAAGAAATTGCAGATAGTTCATATGCAAATGCTATGAATTTGCAAGCACAGACTGTTCTCTCAATTAATTACCTCATACTTTATGCTCTGCCAAACTGCCAATTGTAATAGTCAAAAAATTCTAATCCCAAACTGTAGAGAGCAGTGACATTCATAACAGCAGATTAATGCTGAGTATTTTGCCAGCTGAAGGCTGCATCCAGTTGGGGTTGAAGGAGGTAATGAGTCAGAAGATTTGGGTTATCCATTTCCAATTTTTTTGGTTTTGTTTAATTTTTAGTTTGCATTGTTTCTAGTCCCATAAACCAGAGTAATTTTGATGGAGGTACTGGAGGCTATGTGAAAGGCACTCGTGTTCCATTTTTGGGACTCCAATTTTTCTCATCAGCCTGTGGCACTTAACACACATTTTACAAAGATGCTGAGGACCCTTGATTTCCCATGGTTTCAATGAATGCACCAGGTTTCTGCATTTCTTCTGTGTCTTTTTCAGATCAACAAGAAGCTGAGCACGTACTCTTACATCTCATTAGAGCAGAACTGAAGATACATTGCACGATTTGGAGCTGAACTCTAAAAAATGAACAGCCACAGAACTCCTGGGCTATCTCATTCCTTCATTAGACTGAAAAATACTTACTGATCTCAGTATTCATTCGTCTGCCGATTCCTGGATTTAGGTTTTATTAAAAATAAGGAAAACGCCACAGCAGACTTGAAATGTTAAAAAAATAAATGTATTTTTTGGTTCAGAAGAAACAGTCCTTTGTTATGCAGAGTGCTGTAGTGCTTGGCAAGAATTTGGTCTATGAGCACTTTGCAAGCATTAATTTCAATCCATTTATGTTCACTCCTGTACAGAGGCTTACAATCTCATCAAAACACAATCCAACCACTTCAGCTGCAAAATTCCATCCGAGTTAGCAAAGCCAGGTGTGTCTGCACTTCTGTGCCAGTGGGGTCTGATGCAATGCCCAGGGAAAACACTGAAGAGACCAGAATACCTGGAATGCAAAATTACTCAAAATACAATATAGAAGGAGAAAAAAGGATATTTTTCTTTCCAAGTCTCAAAAAAAAAACACTAGATGAGATGTTCCTGGTGCTGTAAAAAGGTTTGGAGAAATTTCTCCTTAACCCACACCACTGAATCACCCTTATGTCAGGCTCCATCTGTGGAATTCTTACTCATGTAAATAATATAGGGCTTCATGTTTTCCCCAGTGAGTTTTAAACCTTTTCATTTCACTTGAAAAAGAAGAGAAAAAGGTAATCTCAGGTGCCTGATTTTGCCACTTCTAGCAGTGTGGAAGGGGGCAGACAGAGAGGGAGATTATTTTTTAATTGAAAGGATATGTAAGGTTGTGAAATGACATGAATTTCAGACCCTAACAGTAAAATTAAATGTGTAGTATTGAACATGTGTGAAGTCATGCTTCGCATAGGAATATTGGATATCCAAGAGATTTGTCAATTTTATGATACTTTAACTGCCATAAATGAGACCATAATTAAAACCTTATATTGAAAATTATCTGTTTCTAAATCGATAAGTGTTGGAATAAAGGATCAGCTTCTTAAAAAATTTCTCATATCTGAAGCAAAACATCTTGTCTGCTCATTTGTGCAGACAGATACAAACCACAGAAGGTAGTAACTGATGCCATATAATCAAGTAGGGAAGAAACAGTTACAGAAATTGAGAAAAAATTATCTGTATTGAATTCATTTCATGTTCATGCTATCAAAAATCTGAACAATCAGACACAAGAGTGAGAGACTGTATAAGTGAGGCCATTATGTAGTTTTCAGTGTGTATAGTCTTGAGTGTGAGATATTTTTGCATGTCCTCTGATAGAACTAAAGGTAATAAGTCAGCATATCTGTTTTTCTTGGTGAAGGGCTATGTAAAGAAAAACCTATGTTATGTATGGCAAAACAAATTAGGTTCTTTGCCTAGCATATGGATTTAGGTTTCCACTTAATTTAATTCTGATGAATTTTTAAATTCCTGGTAATTTTCACAACCAAAAACCTGCCTTCTATAATATACATCAAATAAAACCTGCCCATCTCCTCACAGTCTCTACAGTTCATGATTGTGGAATGAAGAGTTAAATCATACAATTAGATGAATTTTATTATATAAGAAAAGATGAAAGACTGCAAAATAGGTTACTGGGAAACTGATGATTTAAAAAAAGAAATTAGTCTCTGTTAAATTAAAAGTAAGAGACCTTAAAGAGAAAATGTCAAACACTGAAATAAAAATTATCAGTGATGGCTAGGAAAGCTATCACATAAGTACATTAATAAGACATGTAACTGAAAATAAAAATGGATTAAATAATAGAAAGTGAATTAATGAGAGGGAAATCTGCTACACTTCCCAAAGGTAGAGCTGGAAGCTAAAGAAATATCTAGTTACTTTAAGTGTCAGAGAATAGGCAGTGGAATCATTGAGGGTGTGAAGAGAGTGTACTGACATGAAAATAAATTTTGGGGAAACATTAGTGAAAATATTAGAGCAAGTTATTTTGTGACTTCAACAATAAAGCTTAAAAACAACTTGTCCTGACTTCAAAGTGTAAAGAGCTGTTTCTTTTAAAGTTATTCAACTAGCAATCCCATACAAAGGCAAATGAATCAGAAAAAAATGTAGACCTTTCCTGGAGAAGAGGAGGGATTGGTGTAGAGAAAGGGATTGGTACTAGCAGGTCCTGAGCAGCAGAAAGGGAAGTGGAAAATGAGGTTATCTGACAGCTCTAAGCTGTGGAGCTCTACAGCCCAGACAAGTGAACAAGCAGCACGTCCCCAAGAGGAAAAAAGGTGCATCACAACCTCCCAGCCCCAAACTGAGCAAGAGCAAAGTTCCAAATCCCAACTCCACAAGTATGGGAGCTTTGGAGAATTCGAATATTAGTTAATTTATTTTCATGTCATATAAGAGAGCTGTTTCAGGCACGTGTTATTAATATGAAAAAAAGTTTTTTGGTGATGAGACTATTAAATCTTCTGCTTTATATTTCTTATCTGCTGGGGTTTTGTTGTGACTAGTATTACTGCCACCAAATTCATGATCTGTAGAAAGATCAAACAGTGCAATGGAAATGATGACCCAGGTCATTAAGAGCAGAAAAACAAACTTTCCCAGATAGCAAACATTATTAAAAGATTTTTAAAAATGGATAGAGGGAAGAAGTGAACCTGAACAGGTGTTCCACTTCTGCGCACGACAGAAGTACCAGAAATAAAATTATTAAGGATATGTCCAAAAAGTGTGGTGTTGAAAAAGAAGAGCCATGGTTAAATTTTTTTTCTATTTTTTTAAGGAAGTTTTAAATTTTAATAACTTTAAAAAATGCTGTGAGTTTATTAAAAACCCTATCAATCATAAGCTGTCTCATAAGATACCCTCCTACTTTTCATGTATCACTCCTCACCCTCACCAGTGTTTCCCACCCTTGTGATGAAGTTTATTGTCACCTGAGTTGTGGCAATTCAAGGCATTTATGGAAATATGCTGTAGATCCATTCAGTTAAAATTTTTTAAGCTTTTTTCCTAACCCAGGCAACTCCATGTGCAGGAGTGTTGGCACAACCAAATCTGCAGCGTGGGGTCAGGACCAATCGGATAGAAACAAAAGCCTCTAAAATTGGCTTTCTGGTTTAAAAGGAGTAATCCTAGCAGAGTATGCAGGTAGGAAGGCTGCATTAAACAGAGATGTTGGAAAAGCACTATGATACTCATACTCTAATACAATCTCTAAGTGGGCCAGCATAACTCACTCAACTGATATAAAAATGAATCTCTGGCATGTCACAGAAATACTCACGAATAAAAGAAAAAAAAATTCTTCTTTTATAATGTTAACAGTGAACATCTAGTATGGCTCTTAAAATCCTGTTTTTATGCATAGAATTGGACAAACAAGAGAAAGAATGACCTTCAATTCTTACCTTTTCTTTGCCTTGAACGTCATTCAGAGAACAAAGATAATAGACTTTTTCACCTTGTCTCCTTTTTGCAAGAAAGGACATCTGCAACATATTTATAGAAAAAAAAATGATGCACTGTTTAATGAGAAAAAACTCTAGACATATGTGCATGGTAGATAAAATAATTTGTGGGCTGGAGTTACAATGGAAAAGTTAACTCTTCAGAAAGGATGGTTTGTTGTTTGCTATGCCCGTGCCCTGGTTCTGGCCAGGACAGGGTTAATTTTTGCAGTAGGCTGGAGGGGCCGTGGCCAGGACCCAGAGGTTATTTTGTACCACTTCATATCATTTTCTGGGGATGGGGAAAGGGTCCCTCCCAGCCCAAGGTAGTGTGGTGGCAGTCAGGGATTTTTAAGCATCCTGTGTTACGATCACTCACCTCTCTTGGACAATTTTGCTGTTTTTATTGTTGGTTACTTTTTATTTTCCTATCCTATTGCTATTTCCAGTAAATTGTTCTTATCTCAACCCATGATCTTTGCCCTCTGTGCTTCCAATTCTCCTCTCAGAGCCTGGCAGGGAATGGAGTGAGGCAGGGGAGGGCGAGCTGTGCATATTTTGGGGTGATATCAGTGGGAACATTAAACTCAGGAATAACATTCCTAAACCAGGACAGCCTTATTTGGTGCCCAATGTAGGTCATGAGGGGTTGAGATAAGAACAGATCTGCCCAG
>JAOTQZ010000248.1:952853-981240 GCA_026546895.1 Pogonocichla stellata | reverse complement strand
TTCCCCAGCCTTTTACTCCCTTTTCCTCCTTCAGGCCTGTTCCAACAGCTTTTGGGACTTGAATTCCCTTTGGATGTCAAGGAAAGCATATCCCTGTTTCTAAGTCTTCCAGGGCTCCTCAGTGGGGTCTCCACCATGTTTGGGGTCATGAAAGAGATTTCTAGGGAGATCTGCCCCAAGAGTAAATAGATATTTGTGGCATGGAATGTGGAATCGGGTCATCTCTTGAAGGATTGTTCTGCTCCAGTGGTTTGGAAATTCACCCCTGAACAACTACAGGACCCTGATAAAGTGGCAGAATGTTTAAAAGAAAAATGCTGTGGCAGTTCCATATAGGCATGGAGAATACCATTCATAAAGCACGACAGTCTGGGTTTTTTGGTCCACTCCTTCACAATCTGTGATATACATGTACATGTTAAAGAATTCTTCAGGTATATGCAAGGAAAAGTATGAATTGCTTGAACTTTACTGACCTGGGAAGGTGTTAAAGGTTTCCCTGCTGCCTCTAAAACTTTCAACAGCCTTTGACCAGCTAAAGCACCTTGACCTCTCACTCCTGACATTTTATTTTCTCTTCATTTCTCCTGGCATAAGTGTTTACTCATCCACACTGAACCAAAGTGGGGAGCTGATCTCACTGACAGGTGTCCAGCAGAGAAAATAACAGGTCTGAGTTGGTTGATCTCCTCAGCTGCACAACAAGCTGCCCCAGCACACTGAAAGAGAATGAGAGGAATTAGCAGTTGAAGGTGGAGCCCAATTCAGCCAAATTAAGCTAGCACTGCTCTTGAAAAGGATGTACATCCCAGAGCAGCCTCAGGCCTCCTGAATGTTGATTAAATGTTCAACAATACCACAGTGCTGCAGCTTGCTTTGCTTATTTTTTAGGAGATTACTGCATTCCAGGATACATCCTTCAACACAATTTTTAGGTTGTGGACAGTGATCAACCTTGCAATTTTTACAGTGTTAAGGTGTGTGCCATAGGATTATATTTGCCTTAATTAAATCAATAGTTTGGATCTTACTGTTTTAACAGGCGTATTATTTATACTACTTCATGTTTTAAACACGTCTGGGTTGCTTTCAGGGCTTTTTTTTTTCTGTGCAGCTGTTCAGTAAATTGAGAAAGCGAAACTAAAAGGAGTGTATTAAACAGGCACCCAAAGCCTGTGTATTCCTTTGATGACATGTGGAACTGATAACTGGACTGAGAACAAAGCTTGGAATGCCTCTGGGTGCAGTAAGATGAGCCAAGAAAGCGAAATATATATTCCTTGGAAAAAAAAATCGTCTTAACAAGAACACACAGTGTTATGATTTGACCAAAGGAAACTGACATTTGCAGGGATTTAAGAAGAAAACGTAAGAACTGTTTTCCCTGATAGTGCTGGGACTTGTGATACTTGCACGAGACTTCATGTGTTTCACAGTGTGTAATGCCTTGACTCAGAGTTACATTTCTTAACCTTTTCCCTTAAAACTCAGAGGCAAGATGCAATAAATCTGTCAGACCACTTCTCAAAACCATGAGATGTGTGTGTGGTGTGCCTGCCTGAAGGAAGAGGCACAGCTTCACTAATCAGGGGAAGCAAGTAATGGTGGTTCCTATTAAGTACTGAATAATGGGACACATTCTTCCTTCACTGACCCCTTACTGGTCTTCAAGAAATCCCCCTAAAAGGAAGCTCAGATGTCCAGCTGCTAATCTTTATGTCTTTATATACGTTTATTGAAAATAATAGTGTGCTTTTGTGTAAAACAGTCATTTTTATAAAACCTACCAACATTGCAACTTTCTACTCTATATAAAGTTAAAATGAATATTGTCATTTCATGTCATAATGCTTACTTAATTAACATGGGGAAAGATTAGCTGCTATAACATTGGATCCTATACAAACCTCAGATTATACAGGTAATTAGAGGCTGACAGGACTCTACCACATGATCCTTCAGGGCACAAATAAGAGCAGCTATGCTTGGCTCCTGCTCTAAACCATCCCTTGCTCTCTCTCCACTGACTGCTCCAAGAAGTTAGGGAGATTTATTCTCTGCTATAATTAACTGCTGTGTATTCCTGCTCAGTACCAATGCAGAGATGTCCATCAACATCAGTCAAATCTCAACTCCATCTTCAGCTAGTACAGTGCAATTTGTGAAAATATCTCACATTTAGAATTCTGCTATATTGCCTGCTGGGTAGAAAAAAAAGAGATTCATAGCCTCAATTCATAATTCCCATTTAAAATTTAATTTTTATATTTAATATGTAAATCTGCTACCCATAAATAATTCCAAAATGTTAGCAGAATAATTTTTCACACTGCTTTCCTGTATGTGGTGTGACTCTTGGAGCAGTCCTGTGCAGGGCCAGGAGCTGGACATCAATGATCCTTAGGGGTCCCTTCCAACTCAGGGTGTTCTCTGCTTCTGTGATTTTAATTTAATCTTCAAAGAAAAACAGAGATATAAAATGTGTTCACAACTGGTTTTGGAGGGTAAAATCTGTTTGAATACCCACAGTATCCATACATAAAAGTCTATTATTACGATTTCAAACAACCTGGAAAAGCACAAAATTGGTCACAATGTAGTATTGAAACTAAAGGGGAAATATTTAGGTGGTATTCTTGAAACCAAAATATCTTTATTGGGAAACTAAAAAAAACTTTCTTGTTGCACCTGAAACACCAGATAAAAAAACCCAACGCACAGAAATGGATTAAAGTGTAGTCTAAAATGTTTCACATAAAGCAAAACAAACCCGTGCAACTATCAAAATCTGAAAAGGAAATCTTAAGAACTCTTGGAAAACCGTGTGAGACTAGAAACCAGTATTGAACACTGGCTGTCAAACAAAGAATGCAGAGTCTGTGTGTAGCAAAATATCCTGGATTCCAGGAGGAACCTTTTTAATGGGACACGTTGTAAGACTTGGGCAGGAAGAAGTGAGCCCATCCTAGCAAGGACACCTTTGAAATCCTGTTTCCACAGACATCCCCCCAGGTTCAGCACCACCTTTCCAAACAGACCCTTTCTCCTCTCCCCTCGTTAGCCACCACATTACTCAAGCTACTGCTCATGAAATCACCTGAACTTCATCAGGGAACTCAATTTGAGTTATAAAAATAATAATCGAAAATTATGAAAATAATCCTGTGGAAAGCAACTCCACAGGACAGGGATGACCTGTTGACATCATGGCAAGAACAGCCCGACCTGACACCCCTACTGAGAGAAACAGTGTTGTGATAAATGAGGAAATAACTGTTGATTGATCTTTTCAGATACTTCTCAACAAACAGCTTCTATACAAAGACAACAGAAAGAGCCATTTTATTTCATTTTCTTGCAAGAGATCTCATCTATTGGACTAAAAATGCAGTGTTTACTTACATCTTGCGTTCTAAAAGAGGAAACACAGGGTTCATGCCAATATTGTATGTTTCCTGCTTTTTTTAATGGGAAAACTAATGCCAATTTTTTGCATTTGACTTTTGGCCTTTCAAGCCTGTAATAAGCTGGGTTGGCACAAACCAGAAAGTTGAAATGGATGAATACTTTCTTCTGAGCCAAATCTGAATGCTAATAGAAAGAAAACATGTTAATTTTGGTAGGTAAATCCCACACATAATAGCTCTTCAACCCTGGGGGAAAACAGGGTGAAAATACAACATAAATTATTCAACTTTGAAGGCTGATTCTCAGATTCTGTAGAAACTTGTCTTTTAACCTACCTTGTGGCAATGAATGTCTGAGGTGTAAGTGCAAGTGAAAAAGATCAATAAGCTCCAGGTTCTCTGGACAGACACCAGAAAAATTTGTATTTACCTGAAATGGGTCTGTCATTCATAAAGATGGAGTTCAAAATTTCCTGTCACTGAACCTTTCTTCCTGTCTCCCCCAGGTCATTCAAATATTTTGTCTTCACACAGAGTGTTTGAGTATCAGGGGCAGGGGGAGAAAAAGAAATTAGGTACATTTTTGTTATATTTATGCTTTCTTACGCATTCCTAGGTTTTTTTGTTTGGTTTTTTTTGTTTGTTTGGTTTTTTTGTTAAATACTTCAACTTATGTGGAAATAATAGTAAAAGAGATGATAACAGGAAAAGCCTAAGAGGGAAGCAAATAACTAGGCTACAGACATTGTATGGGGGGAAACTGAGGAACTCAGGCAGCAATCCTTACCCATCTCTCTGGGCAATGAGGAATTATAAAGAACACATTTATTCTACTTGCATTCTATCAAAGATTTGCATATATACTAAGCTGATCATGTCTTAATTCAAAGAACTACCTAGATTTACCCTTATTCAGTACCTTACATTGCAGTGATAGCTACAACTCCAATATTGAAGAGATTGTCTTTTTTCCAACCAACATTCCTTGTTCTCTAAACATATAAGTACATATTCGAGTTTACAGATTTATGCATTCTGAAGTTATGTGAATGTATTTCCATAAAACTAAGCTATCAGCTAAGAAAAAGAGTTTTAAAACTGCCTAAGCAGCATATTCAGGCAGAAGAAGAAAAAAAACAAACAAAAATATTCAATTAATGGCAGCACTTGAGAGCCCAGCCCATGTCTCACAAGGCTGGGGATAAGAGCACAAATCTTACATCTCAAACTTTTGAGGATTTTGTCATCCTTTATGCAAAGGATAAGACAAACAAGACATGGCAACCCTGCTCACACTTAGCCTGAAGCAATACTGCTGCCAAACAGGCACTGCCTAAAACAGAGGTTTATACAGCAGGGCTGCCTACCAGAGCAGAGACCAAGAACACATTTTATGCCAAGTGCTCTGCAGTATCATGCTATGTATTTATTTTCCCAGGCCCACATTCATTTATAAATATGTATTTATAACTAGAGCACAGCAGTACCCAGTGATAGCTGGTCCCTTGTCACACTGCTGATGTGGAGGCAGAGATCTCTCTCTCAATGAAGAAATTCTCACACCAGACTGATTCTCAAATCTCAAAATTCAGTTTCTTTACCGGCTCACGCAGCTAAACAGAGCACCAGAACATCAGTGAAAACTAAGAATGTACAAAAAGTTAGTTAAACACTTTGAAACAAGCAGCTCTGTATGATGCCCTGTATCATTGCTAGCACGCATCCTTCCCCCATGGAAGAGGAAAGGCAGCAGAAAACTGAGATGCTAACAGCCCAGCCAAAAGTGGGTTGGAGGTCCACTGTGCACCAGACTCAGCTCCAAACCTGCCCATTTCACCAACCTGAAAAGGTGGGACCTGGGTCAGAATACTGCCCTTTGAGGTGGTTATCACCAGGTAACTGAGTTGCTAAATGATTAGAGTGAAAATAATAGCTGTTTGTATTTTGATAAGTGTGTTAATTATCAAGTTTAAAAAAAAAAAATCTGAGAAAACAATCATTTTCTCAGCAGCTACTGTACACTGGTTTGGGAGTGTGTGGGGAATACAGGCAGCTCTCTGTATGATCATTCCCCCTTCAAGTCACACAAACACAAGGGGATGCATGCCAGCAACCACACAGGAGATGCATCTCTGCACTGTATTTGGGACAACACTGAGATTACCAAAGGAAATTGCAACTATAATAATTCATAGGAGTTGTCTATAATGTCTCATAAGGCAGGCTGCATCCTGGGCACACAGGGTGAAAAATCTCACCTACTGGTTCTGGAAAACAGGCTCATCCCCCTGCAGGTCCCTCCCTTGCAGCACGGCTATTCCCTTGTACCACAGGGACAGAAATTCTGCCTCATTTCCCTGGGGTGGTGCTTGCCAGTACTGCTCATTCTCCCCCTTTGTGCAGCTGGGCTGACCCAGTCCCCTCCCATCAAACCTCGGGGAGCACACGTGGATGTTTCACGGAGGAGTTTAACAGATTTCCATCAAACGTGAACTGCCCAGCAGAGGAGCAGCCTTGTGCAGAGCAAAGCACAGCCCTGCCGTCATCACAGCCCACTGGGCTCTGCTCTCATGGTTACCATGATATCATCACAGTCCCTCTGAGTGCCTGCTGCCTTCTGCCTCACCACCAGTGTCAATTATTAATGCCTGCTCATCGTAGCAGCGCTTCACCCAGAAACGCCTTTTCCTTCTCACCATGCATCTTCAATTAAAAAAAAAACAACCCTCTCTCATAATTTCCAGCACAAAAGCACATGTGTAGAAAAGATGTGTTTGCAGGTGTCCTGAAGAATTTGCCTCTCCTGGATTCACTGGTCTGCTAATTACCCACAACAAGAGTGGTGGGTATTTATCACTGGAGGAGAGATAAGCAAGGCAGGTGGGAAATGTTTATACAGGCCAGATAACTGAATGTTCCCTGTGCCAAAACAAACAGGTGCAGATTTTATTGATGCAACAAGCAGGGAAACAAAACCAAACAAACACACAGTTGATGGGGAATATTTCTGTTCCACAAAAACAGTACCTACGAAGTAAAACAAAAGATGCTCTGTCTCCTGGTGGCCACACTTTCAAAGTTAAGATTTCTCCTCCTGAATTTCAACATGAAGGATTACATCCAGGGGATTTTAGCAACATTGTCCCAGAACAATTGTTCCAGAATATCTGAAGGAAATCAACTGGCATATTAAGTTCCTCCTTTTTCTTGGTGGTCTGGCATCTGACAGCAGCCTGAGATGCCTGGCAGTGGTACAGCCAGTGGAAAAGCCACTTTAGCAGCATCTTCCCACTCATCCAAAGGATAGAATACACTGGATTGGTGGATTATACACACCAAACCAAATCACTGATGTAGATGCAACCAGGGAGCTTTTTTGTGGGAAGTGAATAATTTCTATTGTGCCCATGTAACCAGTGTGGTTCACATGAGAGAGAAGCATTAGGGTGTGCAGAGTAGGACCAAACCAGAAGATGCACACCAGCTTCTAGTGGTGTTCTGTCTGCAAAACCAGCATAGAGCTCATCTGGAGCATATTCACCACCCTCAAAAACATACACCATGAAATTCAGATCATCAGCTCCTATTGTTTTACTCAATTAACTCATTTTATTAAGCAATAACTCTTACTAACTCCACTGAGAAACTCTAGCCTCAGTTTTTACTATCTGTTTTGGACCATATTAATTCTCCTGTTCACTGCTTTCAAACAACTAAGATAGCAATTTACCTTCCTGCTAAACTGTTTGTTTTATATACGCAAATGTAAAATATTTGTTTGTTAAGCTTCGTTTTTAAGGACAAAATGCAGCTAAGAGAAATTACATCAATGATGGTTGTATGGTAAAACATGCACACTAACAAAAAAGAGATGCAATAAACTCCACTTTTAAGACTGCACAAAGACCTGAGGTGCTTTCTAAAAGAAGATGTTGATATGTCTCATCAGAGCAGAAACAGGCTGTGAAGGTGCCTATAAAAACCATTGCTTAACATTCCACGTTCAAGCCTTATGCAGGCTTTAAAAAGTCTTGTAAGCTTAAAACAAGATGTATTCCAGCAATTCTTCAGGCTGAAAACCTGAGGTGGCTGGGGATGGGCAGCTGTTTCACACTTGAATAATGATGAGAAGTGACAGGGTGGGATCAGCTCTGGGGAGCTGGAGATTGTGTTATTTCTCTGTAAATTTCTGTCCAGCTGCATTTCCAGCCCAAAGACAGATCATGAGAGTATCCCACATACCCAGCCACAGACCTGATGCTCCTGATGAGACCACTAGTAAACAATTAATGCAGGCACCACAACGGTTATTACCCACAGCACATCTCCTAGGTGCTTCTTTTCCCTAGTCTGGGGCGTGGAGATGCCCAGAGTGAGGAAACTGGGGCAACCTGCTTGCACTGCTGTGGAACTTTGGGAATCCCCTCAGTAAGGCTCTTCATAATGCTTGGCTCTGCAGAAAGTTAGATGGGGCAAGCAGCTCCCACTCAGGGTAGAGGAGGGGCATGCCAATGACCTTTAAATAGCAGAACACTTCTGAAAGTAGTCAGAGCTCCCTTAAGTGTCTCTGTTTCTCGAAGGCATGTGGCTGTGGATGAAATGGAGGGCAGCTGGTGCAGGGTATTTTAACCCCCTAGCTGCCTGGGCACTCCCTTCTGCAGCCAATCCTTGAAATCCTCACCTGCCCCGCACTGTGAAATGCTCTCTGTTTCCCATCTCCCTTCTGCCCAGAAACGTTTCCCAGCCCCGGAAAGGGGCAGCAGAGAAGGGAGCAGCATAAAAGCTAATGCTTCACTGAAGGAGAGCAGGTTCTGAAAGGATTTCCCAGTGAACAGAATCATCTGGCTGAGGAGCCCCACACCGAAAGGAGCTGCTGCCCATTCCAGGATGCCCATGCCATGGGCAGCAGGGCTCAGAGCCCCTCAGCTCCTGCCCCAGTGCAGATTCTGATAAAACTCATTTTCTCCTGGCACCACTGCCCATAGTGAAGGAGAGGAATGCGTTCCACAGAGAAACCAACGTGTTCAGTGCAGCAGGGAATCACTACATGGCCATCTTTTATTTGAAATATTGAACATTGTACAGGACCGTCTCTATAAACACTTGATGGTCTCAGCTCTCAGGGAAAGTTGAGACTTTTGAGACTTTTAGTTTAGATTTTTGTCTCTGAATGTCTTCATATACTTGTAGTTGTCCTTTTTCATTTTTACTGCTTCTTTATAGTTGTCATTTTTGCTAGAAATATCTGAAAGTTTATTGGGAATTATTTGCTTTTTTTTTAAAATTTGATTTTTTTTTTTTATTTGAGAAGTAGCACACCAATGGTTTTAGTAATCTTAATGACAACTATTTTTAAGAGCTTTGACATGCAAAGTTACTGGATTTTTTCCAAGAAATCTTACTTAAATCTGGGTCTTAGCCACCATACCCTATCACCTTGAACCATTTTCTAAATTATTCTTAGAATTCTGTATTTTATTCTCCCTTTTCTATGTAATTGTTGACTGTAAACTAAATAATTTTTCAAAACATTCCCAGCTTCTCTTTCTTGTTACTGTCTCAGTAGCCCCTTTTAGTGACTGCTACATGGCATCCTTTATTGTGCTAGTAACATGTGTGGACTCAGTCTATTCAAATATTTACTGTAATTGTTCATTTCCTACATTTCTGAGCAACAATCTAAAAACAAAAATGAGAAATCCATATTTCAGAGCACCTGAAAGCCTTGCAAGAATTAGATTCTCAGCCACTAAGTAGAACAGGAAATTATTACATTGAAGTGAAAATCAGAATATTTATACACAACATACTTTCTTCATGCCAGCCAGCTGCTTTTCTTGTCAGAACTGCCTAGAAAATGTTTAATTATGATGCCTTTAATTTCTTTCCACGAAACAGAAAATCTATACCCCTGTGAATGTTCCTTCAGGTTGGTGTCTAACACTATAGAAGGAATCCCTTTCTTGTCTTGTGACAACTAGTGACTATTACAGTGGCAATTGTTCAATGAAAAGACAATTAACAAATTAACTAAAGAACTAGCGGACATATGAGCGTGCAGAATAAGAATTTATAATTTCTTAGGAAATATTTTGCTGAAGTTAATCCACAGAAAGTTTGGGAACATCTGAACTACTATTTAAAACCAAAGGCATCACTCATTTGTTAAACCATCAGGAAGAGCCAGGTTGATCTTTCTATTGTGAAATAACTCAAAGCACTCTACCTGGATAGAGCTCTGAACTCTCCTGCTATCTCTGAGCTTTCCTAACCATGGGGCAAACTTGCATGGATAAAATCTGTAGGCAAACATTTCTAAAGAAGATGGTGCTAGCCTCCTATATTCCTGAAACCAGTAAGATCAGGGTTTGGCAGCACTGAAAATTTCAGAGAAATAGAATTTAAATCATCAAATAGAAATCAAATAACCTAGTGATCGTGCCCAGACTGTAATAGATACTATTTTTTTTTTTGTTCACACCATGAGTATTTTTACCTCTCTACTTCACAGAAACTGAAGTATACTTCTACCTCTATTTCTTAATTAAAGATAACTTTTAAATATCTCCATTTTAAATAGAAAAAGATATTAAAAATATTAACTTTTAAATATATCTGCTTTCAAGATATATCTTTAATTTCTTCTATAGTCAACCCTTTGTGGGAGAATATTTCCAGTAGCAAACATTATCTGATGTCAAACTAAAACACTTTAAAAAACTGATTTATTTTTTGTCTTTGTGTCTTAAGTTTTCAAGCAGCTCTGCATATATCTTTTGAAGAGTTGGAAGGGAAGAATATATTTGGGCTTTTACTTTCTTCAAAAATATGTAAACACTGAATTTTTAACCACTACCTACAGCAGGAACATCTCAGTTGCTGGGAAAAACTATGTTCATGTGTTGTATCATAATGATTGTGGACAATTTTGTTACCAAGGTCTTTCCTGGAAAAATTAACTGGCATTTATAAAATACAACAAATTTGATAAGGTCTTCAGTCTATTCACATTTTTTTCCCATGGATTTATCTTCTTTTCCATTTCTTCAACTATTGTCATACCTGTTCAGAAAAACATTCAAGACGCAATTTTATATCACTTTTGCTGCCGTTTTAGGTTTGTGTGGCCAGCCTATTTGGAGATATATATACAGATATAAATATTAAAATAAATAAATAAATAAATAATATTTATATTTATATCTATATCTATATTTATATTTATATTTATATTTATATTTATATTTATATTTATATATTCGTATTTTTTAAAATTTATATAAATATAAAAGACATGTATTTTTTCCTAAATTGCTGGGTGTCCCTCAGTATATTTCACCAGGATTCCATAGACAAAACCAAGAATACCAGTTCTGTCTGCTTTCTGTAACGCTCTTCCCACTGCAGCCAGCTTTCACTAAAATACTGCATGTGTGTGCCTCGGGGGCCACACCACTCTTAACACTCCTAATGCTTATTTTTCTGCATCAGGCTCTGTATTTCTCTCTAGTCATACAATCTGCAATCACAAGCCTGACTGCAGTTTCATTCAATAAGAAGCTGACATTTCCCCTGATTAGTGTCAGTCTGCAGTATTGACTCTTCTGTAGTGCTTTAATTAATATGTGCATTGCAAACTCTGATCCCATAAAATATTGGCAGAGGCACGTGAAACAGCAGGGATAACAGGCAGCCCTGACTCCCATTTTCTGCAAAGGTCTGGGGGAAAGCACCTCTCATAACAGAAAGCACAGGTGAATAATTAAATTTTTATAAACTTAAGGTCTGCACCGAGAAGTAAACACAGTTGGCTGTGTTACAAACACAGAGAGTGAAATCAGATTTACTATCAAAGGTAACTGGTCTTGCACATGGATTCAGTCTTAAATCTGGAGAGGAGAGCAAAACTAAATCCAATCTAAGTTTAGAATAGCAACTTCCACAACTTTAGGATAACTAACATTTGACTTAAGTTCTGTTCTCAGGGTCCTGAAGAGTAGCCAGAAGAATACACAGTTTAATAATAAAGCCAAAAGAACACACAGCTTCCACCAGAATCTTCCCCTGAAAAACATCTGCTGGTCAGATTCCCTGATGTGAGAGTAGAATTGAGAAATCTGTGGGTGAAAAAAATGACTTTTCTGGGGAGTTGATGACCTCAAGAGAGAGTCAAAGCTGCACATTTTCTGGTGTTCCCTAGCCACCGTGCCAGAAAGGTCGAATGTGTTCCACAGGATTCCTCTTGCCAACCGTGTAGCAGTAAAATTGTGAGCATGACCCTAGAGGCTGGCGAGCAGGACGTGCCAGAAAAAAATATTCCCTGTTTTGGGAATGTACACGTGAGAAGGACGTGGCACTGTTTGCTAGCTCACAGTGCAAGGCCATCTATTTTCCTTCTGTCCCCTTCCATCTATGTTTTTGTCCTTTGGCACAACGTTGCTGGATGCAAGGAGGAATTACTGTGGGGCAAAATAATCCGAGGGAGAAGACTGCAGAGAACTTGGTGTAGCCCTGTTTTTTGGAGAAGCCTTCACGCCGAGGCAGCTCAGCTTTGCAGCGAAACAAATGTGTCTCTCAGTGCAACACAATGAGAGAAAAGTTTGATTTTCCGCGGAAATTGTTCTCCGTAGAAATTCTCCCAGCTGTCTGCACTCCCCCGGTCCGTGCAGACGGGAGGAGTGTGCGGGGGCACAAGAGCTCCCACTCGCTGGAAGCTGCACAGAGTGAGAGCAAAAGCAAAAAACACCAATTACAATGCAATTACTCCTCAGGCATGACTGCACTCCTACCCACTCACCAACTGCCCGTGTCTGTGGGCTGCCTCTAGCTTGGTTTTACTACAGCTAAGGAAATGTTGTATCACTTGTCCTTCAGATAGAAGGCATGAATTTAGCTGCTGCACTGTTTTCTCCTTGTTGTTTTAAAAAACGTGTTGCTTTTCAAGGTTTTTTTTTGCTTGGAAGACAGACAAGTGCAGCTACTTTGACAGCACAAGGCAGATTTACCACTATAGACCCATTTGTTTTGTTATTTTTATAGCTAAATAGTGGTAGAGATAATTCCAGCATGGATAATGTGCTATTTACAAAGCCTGTTATAGTAGGCCAAAATTAATCCAGAACTTCCTCCCACCTCCGATTTTATTTATTAAGACTTGAGTTATTTTAATTGGAATAAGCTCAGCCTATATGAAAGAGCTTTGCAGAATAAGATTTACATTTTTCAGAAAGTACAGTAAAAGCCAAAGTGTCACTCTCAGACAACTGAGCTAGATTTTTAACTAAAAATCATAGGAGTTTCTCTGATATTTGGAGCATTAGACCACAAGAATAAGACAGAAAAAATTAAAGACCATTAACTTTTTCAGCCACGGAGACAAAAAAGAGGCTGTTAAAAACAAGCAAACAAAATAAAACAAGCACAGAGTGAAAAGAGAGCAGTGACAGGTCACCTTCTTTTGAAGGTCAGCAGCTGAGAGGATCTCCATTAGATGAGATGAGCTCCAAAAGATGAGATGATCTACATTATTACACTTTTAGAAGAGGACCGAAAGTTCTTTGATTTCCAAAAAATGTCCTATAAATTATTTTGTAAACCTTTTAACTTCTTCAAAAAGCAAGGAGAAGATCAGTCAAATGGGGAGAGAAAAAAAAGAGAGAAATAGCAAAATGTCTGTATACATTAATAGGAAATAAAACTAGGATTAAGTATAAATGCAAGTTATAACCAAAATAACTAAGGAGGAAATACATAAGTGTATGAAGAGAGGAAAATATGTTGGAAAAGAAGAACAAAAGAGAAAAAATGTCACTGTGGGTGGACTTGATTCCCCCTTAATCAACATATTGAAAAAAAAAAAAGAAAAAGAAAAAAGGAAGAGGAGAAAAGAAAAATTTAAAAGTGACATGACAGAATTCAGACTAAGCAAGAGGAAGAAGTTGTACTGGTATATCAGTGTGTCCAGGGTGTCTAGTTCACACAGCAGAAAGGTTATGTTTTGGGGCTGACACTGATTTCTCAATGGCTCTTCCCACCATATGAGTCATATCAGTGACACAGATCTATTTCTTCAAAGTTACAGAAACATTTTCAAAAAATGACCATATCTAAATGATCCTCTGAACTACTGATGAGGACATTCAGACAGGATTAATGTCCTAACCTGAGACTTATTAGTCACATGCTTAAATGCAACTTCAAGCGTGTGTAATGACTTCTGAAAGTTTATTCATGTGCTTAAATTAAACAACTGGCCCACCCTAGAGAAGCCTAAACCCCTTTGTATTTTCCATCCTCACCTCATTCTGTGCACCCTGCAAAGCATCAGCCACTTTGCTACTGGTATTTTGAATATTTCATGTAACCCATCAGGTGTTTTGTTGGCCATGTTCCTTTGCCCCCTGAATTTAGGGAAATAATTTTGATTTGCACTTTTACTAGCCCATACTCTAGGGGAAGGTAGGAAAGAAGGCTTGGCCAGAAAGGGTGGCAAAATAAATAACATCTGAAACGACAAATGAGGAAGCATCCAAGCCACCCACTGGAAAAATCTTATTGGGAAGGGCACATGTGAAAAGTGCATGTGGAGAGGATGTGGATTGGAGCCTCAGCTGAGCTGTAACTAACAGTGATTCCCTCCCACTACAGAATCTACATCTCCTGGAGGCAGGAGCTCCCAATGACTGCTCTTCAGGGCACACAGCAGGAGCCAAGCAGTGTTAAATGTGGATGCTCTGAGAGCTGGGGAAAAAGAGCAGGGTGAATTTTCCCAAGTTACTCAAAGGAAAACAGAAGGGAAGGAATTAATAACAGAGATTAGCACCTGCTGTGTGCATCAGCTATGTAATATTTTGGTAAAAGCATGTTTACAAGAGGTGTTACCTTCCTTGCACCAATGAAATTACTTCTACCCTCAGTTCTGCCATCTAATCTATAAAAGTCTTTAATAAATGGGCTTTTCTTCTGTCTCTGAAGGAAGTCCTGTTGCTATATTTTTTTGCCACATCCTAGCTCGATAGCAACATTAAAATGCATCTCATTTTTTGGACAGTATAGTGGTTAGGAGCTGCACTAATTAACACAGGTCCAGCTGCCTCCTTGAGCAGCTGCATCAAGTCAATAAGAGACTCTAAGTTTCAATGACTTTGCAGTTATTCACAGAGATGTTTTCTGTGTCTGGATGAGGCAAACAGCAGGTAGTTACTTGTGCACATGATTGTTGAGAAGCATCTGGGCAATGACTGCAGCCAAGCTCTTGTTAACACAGAAACAATGATGAAACAGAGCCTTTACTATTATTCATTGTTACTGAATTTAAAAAAAATTAAACCAATATCCCGTTTGAGTTGTACTAAGCAGCATAAAATAAAAGAATCACATTTCCTGATGAACATGGTTTGCTGCCCAGGGGCTGATACTCTGAGTAAATCTGAAAGTTGTCTAGTTGTGTTCTGAAAGGGTTGATTTATGAACAGTGAAAAGTAATGAGCTAAAATATCGTCAGTTTTCATCCTTTAGTGTATTAATGAGCTTTAAAACTACACAGTTATGCATAATGTAGTAGTTAATACATATATACATATAGATACATAAATGGAAAATTAGATTTCTTTTATCTACAGATAATCTTATAATTCAAAAGCATAAAAGATGATGTGTTGTTTTTTTTCTTATCACACAGGGCTTTAAGGTTTAAAATAATTTAATAAAGGTTTCTGATGAAGCTGGAATAGTTGGTGACTCATAGGTCATCAGTGGGTGGCAGGTGAGAGAAGGGAAAGCCTAAAGCAGTTAAGGTTTTAATGAGACTCAGAGCTAGTTTCCAATTCAGAACATTCTTATTTATTGTTTTTTCCTGTTATTTAACCACTACACAATGTTAAATATATTCTCTTTTCTCAACTTTTGTTTAGTCTAATTTGTTCTTTCCCTTTTCTCCAGAGTGTTTCCAAAAAGTAAAATGATTCTATCAGAGTTTTAAAAAATGGAAAGATTAGTAAATACAATATTATTTTAGCAATAATGTCATTTAGTTATGAGTTTGTTTCTTAAGACTTCATAAGTTTTGACTAAAAAAAAATACTATTAAAGTATCCTCATTTTAGTGCTGCATCTTAACTTATTCAGCATTTATTTATTTTTAATTTGACTTGTGAAGAAAATCCAGAATTTGACAAGCTTCCACAATTTCCCAAGTAAATTCAACCAGATATGTTAACCATTTCATATGTCAGTAAAGCTGTTGGCACCAGCTCAGCTGAGATTTCATGACAGGACCAGGAACCAAACTTTGAATATTATGTTTTAACATATGAGACTGTTCTACCCAAATTACCCCAAGTGCATCCCCAGCTGCATTGATGAAGTTGAAATTTTTATGGTCATTTGGCTTCAGCCCTAATATTATGATGGGAATTTCTCCTCTCACCACGTGAATGGGAGGCAGCCACATCCACAGCAACCATTCCTTTGGAGAGGATAATTGTGTGAGTCAGTTGGGCTGGCTGAATCACAGGAGAGTGAAAAGAAATGCAGCAGTGTCCCCAGTGGCACATAGAAGCCAAAGATAAAATTTGGAGATATTTTGGCTACGTGAACTTCTTTGAATAGCTTCTGGTCTTTACTTTTCAAAGGCTCATTTTCTTCCATGGGGAAGAAAAGCCTGGCTTCATGTGGTTTTTTTTTCTCCTAGAAACATATATCATCACTGCACACTGGCAGATCCTTTTACTTCTCATTAAAAAACAGCAATAATACAGTTCTGGTATGCTCCACTCTTCTTCCACTCTTTTTAGCTTCTCCAGTCTATTCTGCTGTTCTTCACCAAAGACTTCAAGGAGCAAACATGACCTCTCCTCTACACACACAGGAGCAGGAGAACCTCTTGTGCTAAGCAGAACTGGAGAAAAAACAATTTATATGGCTCCCAGCCTGCCAAAATCAAAACAACTTCACAGAGCTTTTCATTATCACATAAAGTGACAAGGCAAAAGAAAGTCTGAGGATCTGTCCTCACACACCTCTGCACCCCTTTTATTTTGACAAAATGAAGCAGGTGGTGGGATTGAAATCTCTTTGGGTCAGCTCTCTGCCTGACTGTCTGGAAGGAAAGGGTTCTCCCCCTTTCCACATGCACAGGACTGTGGTCTGCCTGAAAGCCTCAGCTTCTATCCACATCTAGAAGACATATGGTTTCCTATATAAGCTCTAAGTAAGGGAATAAATGGTGTTTCTTATTATGGTGAAAGAAAGAAACCAATGAACCACCAGCCCAGTAACAGCACAGAGCTGTGCTACCTTCTCCAAAGCATTTTGAGCAGGACTGACAGCATAATATGCACAAATTTCTTATTGTATTCCAAATAATTCAAAGGGGAACACCCTGACCCTGCAGCAAAATGACAGTTTGATGCTGAACTCTCCTGTAACTTCCACTTATCTTAAAGAACCTCCACAGCATGTTGAGTATGAACCCCAAACTGAGTAGAGGCAGAGGATTATTACAACCCACAAGACTAATCTAATGACTAAAGCTAAATAAAATGTCTTACAATAACCTAGGATTTAAAATTATTGGGCCATAATTCTTATTCTAAGACCGACAGTCACATGTGGGTTCTGTTCCAGACACCCCACTATGACTGCATGTTGCCATGTTTGTGCATTGAAGGGAACAAACCCACTAGATTGTGACCAAAGACAAGAATATTCACCCTCCCTGAGCTTCCACATTAGCATCCCTGGTGTCTGAAGGCAGGCACTAATGAACTTGATGTTTTAAAACCTCTAATGCGAAAGCTGTCCTTGGTCAGTCAGAATGACCCCAAGGCTCTGCCTGCTATTCACATCAGTTTTTAAAAGTCTTACTAACCAATGATTTCCTATTCTTTCTGTCACTGTACTAGGCCAGAAAAGAAAGATAGCATTTTGCTAGGTACTGCACACAGCAAGAAAGAGAGTTCTTTCTCTTTTAAAAAGTAAATTACTTGAAATTTTGAAAGGAAACAAAGGAATAAAACAAAAGGAAAGGGTCAAAAGGGAAAGAAAGCTATTCAGCATGACAGGTGGCTATCTTGGTACTCCATGGAGTTTCTTTTTCTGTGCATGACAGTGGAGAAGCTCATTGAATCACAAATGGCTTACCATGATTTCATGTGAGATTAGAGTGAGACCCTTCAAAAAATATGCATGCAGTTCAATTTCTAGGAGAGAGTGACAAGAAGTTAGTTTTGTATGCAAAGACAACCAATTCCTAGTCCAGCTAAGATCAAAAGCAAAAACCTTACTGAAGGAAAGCAGAACAGACAGCTATAATCTAGATCATGGTTTTTGGATAAAATATATGTAGTTTTCTCCCTAAGTCTCGTGATAAAATCAACCAGAAAATGTTGTTGTGAAATTACCAGTTGCAGCAAATTTAGGGTTAAATTGTAGTAAAAAACAGCATTGTTTTAATTTTTAATACTTTTAGTTTGCAAACAGAAAATTTCCAGAGAGTCTTTTACTATGAAAGATGATATAATACTTTCATGATCTTGTCTATAATGATGTCCAAACATCAGAAGAAAGACTAATGTAATATACAAATGGTGAAGGTAATTTTAAAGTATCAATTAATTATATGCCCTCTAGCACTGAATTTTGTGCATTTGTTTAAAAGTACCTAGAATCCACACACATAATTTTCTCATTATGTTGCCACTGAACTTTTAACTCAACATTATTTTTCTTTGACTAGAAAACAAAACTTTTGCCTGTCTTCTTCACCATAAGTCTATGGAGGTGGCAAGCCTCCCCACTTTGAGCACTCCTGAATTATCTTAATAATACTGGGTTGTACAGCACAGTTCACCACAGAGACACTGGGGAACCACACTGCAGAAAAACCAAAAAGAGTGCTTGATCTCCAACCTTAAGTTTTCTTCTAGTTATGTTCATCTTTGTCCCACAACTCTGAGACTGAGTTTAGCAAGCAGCATGAGTTCTACACAGTGTTGAAGAGTTACACAACTGGGATAATTCAGCTGCCTGCTAACAAAAACCCTCTGCAGGAATGTGAAAAATAAAAATTAAATATCATGCATGTATCATCCCAGAGCAACGAGGAAACTGAATTTAGGCTTTCTAAGTGATCCTTCATAACAGTGACAGTATTAGTCCTCTTGTCTGAGTTTCTGAGAAAAGGTAGCCAAACCTGGAGACTCAGTTCTCTGGTGCATACCAAACATGTTCAGAAGCCTTTGCAGACTTAAAAAATGTGATTCTGTGGAAGTGAAACCATAAGTTTTCGATGGAAAACAGGCCTGCACAATGTTAGCAAAATCTTTCTGGATTTCAGTAAGGTATTTGATACTTGCACAGTATCTTTCTGGAGAAAATGTCTGGGATTCAGCTGAGTAATGTGATGGCTGAGCAACTGGCTCACAGGTCAGGCACAGAGGCTGACAGTGGCTGGGGTGGTGACCTGTCACTGGTGGAGTTCTCCATCTGTGCTCTTCAACATCTTCAAAAGCAGCTTGGATGCAGCATTAGAAGGGATGTTATGTCTGCAGATGATACGAAACTGGGAGGAGCTGCTGATTCCCTTGAAGGCTGGACCATCACCAACCATGTGAAGTTTTACAAGGAAAAGTGACAGATTCTGCATCTGGGATGGGGCAGTGTTGGAGCCTGTAAGCAAGAAATCTGAAGATCAAGAAGTCTGAAATCAGAGTGTAGGGATTGAATCAAAACCTTTGGATGGATTGAAGTATTTTAAGCCACTCACACATAAAGTAGAGGTGTAAGTTTAAGTTTTAGAATAAATAAGAAAGTAAGTAAGTTTGCTTTAGAATAAAGTTTAGGTGCTTTTAGTGAGCAAAAGGTCTCAGATGCCAGAGTAGAAGCGTGAGTTCTAGTGAAGGTTGAAAACCATAGTCCTAGATACGAGTGCTTCTGTGGAGGCTCCAGGAACATCATTTTAGGCATAATAAAACTATAGTAAAAATATTGCTTACATTTTTCAGCTAGAACAAGATAGACCACATGTGTAGTTTCTACCTAATCTGGTGTGTTCAGAAACTAGAATTCCAACAGGTTAAGGAGTGGTGGTTTGAGTTTGTGTCTTAGCTTGTTGGGAAGATCCTATACAAGAGCATGTGTTGGGGAGAGCTGGTGCTTTTTGCCATTGCTTTTGCTTTGCTTGGCTTGCCACCATCATCAACACCCAAGGAGAAGACAGGAGCTGCCCAGCAGCATCAGCCCTTCCAGGAACCAGAAACAGCTTCTGCTTCTATTTGGGACTTTATACCAAAACTCAGCATGGACTTTAGTGCCTGTGACTCTTTTGCCTTTCGAGACTGATGTGCTTCTGTAATAAACAACTTTATAGCACCTATTAGCTGCCTGGTCATTAAAGAAGACAACCTGGTAGGGCAGCCTTGGTTGTGTGTATGGACTGGGGAGTGAGAGGCTGCAGAGCAGTGCTGTGGGAAGGCACCTGGGAGTCCTGGCCAGTGGAAAGCTGAAAGTGAGTCCTGGAAGGCAGGAGGGTCACCCATGCCCTGGGGGGCATCAGGCACAGCATCACCAGCTGGGCAAGGGAGGAGATTGTCCCACTCTGCTCTGAGCTGGGGGCAGTTTTGGATGCTGCAATATAAGGAAGTTATAAAACTATTGGGGACTGTCCAAAGGAGGATAATGAAGGACCTGGAAGGGCAGCCATATGAAGAACAGCTGAGCTCACTCGATCTGCTGAGCCTGAAGAAGAGGAGACTGAGGTCAGACCTCAACACAGTCTACAAATTCCTCGTGAGGGGAAGAGGAGGGGCAGGCACTGATGTCTTCTCTGTGGTGACCAGGACACAAGGGAGTGGCCTGGGGTTGTGTCAGGGGAGGTTTAGGCTGGATATCAGGAAAAGGTTTTCCACCCAGAGAGGGGCTGGGCGCAGGGGCAGTGGGAAGGGGTAACAGAACCAAACCTGACAGAGCTCAGGACACTCTGTGGCACACCACGGTGTTCTTGGGGTGTCCTGAACTGGGCCAGCAGCTGGACCTTGATGATCCTTGTGAGTCACAGAACATCCTGTGATGGCTGGTTCAGCTGAAACAGTGATACCCTGCTGGCATGTGAGCTTTGGGCAACTCATTCAATATTCACAGTGGAAAGTTAAAGCATGCTTCAGCCTCTCTGGCCAAGCACTGAATAGTGACTAGTTGGTATTTTGGTGTGTAATTTTGTATTTTGTATGCTTGCATTGCACAGTAGGTTTCCAAATTCATCTATTTAGCCACCTAGGACAACAATTCAAACATTCCTATTTTTTGCACAATTTTAGGAAGTTAACAAGAATATTTTTTACTTTTGAGAAAAGTAATGTTCACCAAGATCTAGGAAATGTACATGAGGAAATGTTTTGAGGATCAAGAGCAGTGACAGCAGGAATATTGAATAGTGGAGGAGGAAGAAATATCTGATTTCTGGTGGGTTGCTGAAACCCAAGGGGTTCAAGCCACTGGACCATCACTACAACAGTATCCCCACAATGGATTCTACCAAAATTGCTCTT
Organism: Pogonocichla stellata; assembly: GCA_026546895.1. Lineage (NCBI taxonomy): Eukaryota > Metazoa > Chordata > Aves > Passeriformes > Muscicapidae > Pogonocichla > Pogonocichla stellata. Next base: position 960,287 of record JAOTQZ010000248.1, on the reverse strand, counting down.
TTGTGGTGGGATATATAATCCTACACTTCTTTCAGATTAAAAAAAAAATACTGATATGTAGTTCCTTTAAAAGAATCTATTGAGTACATTTAAGAATAAACCTGAATGTCAAGAGCATGTAAGAGGAAAGTGCAGAGTTCTCCCTTCTGCCAAATAAAATCAAAAGAAAATGTTCATATTCTAGTAAAGTTTTCTGAATAGCCTCTGTCGTACTTGACCATTTCCTTGTTTAGTCCAAGGAAAACCTTGGACTTTGTTCAATTTCTAAATTTTTCATTAAAAAACTACATACTTACATTGATTCTTAATATAAACTAGGCCAATACAATACCAAATTTCATTGCAATTTGATTGTAAATGATTCACTGGTTACTGGAGAACAGTGTTCCAGGTTTCATCATTAAATTCTTAATTGCTTCAAATTTGTACTGTCTTGAAATAGATTTCTCTAATTTTCAGATTCCTGTGGTTTAAGGAGGACTTTTAAAATGAATGAATATAATATAGGGACAGTTGTTCTTGCATGGACTGAGCCTAAACCAGGAGCTAAATACTGAACTTACTTATTGTTAAAGTCCTCTGCAATGAAATGAATAGCAACTTAAGTAGAGTATTAAAAGGTATTGCCTTTTCCTGTTCCTCTTGGGGAATGCCTGCAATGACCTTCACAGAATCTTCATTATAATCTTTATAATTATAATTATTATCATTCATTATAAGGGGAAAGTGATATTTATCAAAACCAATAGACTTGAACTCCAGGGCTCCAGCACTTTTCTACTTTCAGATGCTGCCTTAGCATTAAAGACTAAACATTCTGTTTGCAGCTGGGCAGCAAAAAGAGGAGGTGGGAAAACAGCTCACAGCTCTCTGATCTTTTCTCCCAACTCTACTGCAGGGGTCCAAGGCTCAATTTATTGCCAAGAAAGATTCTGCTAGATGAGAAGAATCCCTCCCAAAACAATTGCTCCATCTTCTCTCTTCCCTGGCTATATTCTAATCCACTCCATGCCTCCAATTTTCAGCACAGATGTGACAGGTCTGGGCAGCAAAGCAGGTGTAGGAGTCAAGACACTCTCAGGTACTTCCTGATGCACGTGGTGCTTTATGATGTCCCAGGAACTCGGGAGGACTATTTTTTCCCCTTTGCTTTTGTTTCTGTGCAGAGTATCAGGGGAACAAGTGATCTTGATGGAGTGACAGAGCCAGATCCTGACTGTGTGAATCAGTGTACAGCCCACAGCAGCAAGTGAACCAAGGGAAGAAGGCAGTCCTCCAAATCTTACATCTCTTCAGATATTCCTCTACTGATTTTGTTGCTCACAAGACAAGAAATTTAATTTAAAAAATATTTTAAAAAGATACTTTAAAGTTAATAGGTGTCTTGTGGGCTGGTATCTTTTTCCAGGCTCACTTAGATCTCTAAAACTATTGCAGAAATCTCAGACTTGGGTTGTTTTTCTTTGAACTGAGTTTCCTCTTCCTCCTTTCCTAGCCTTCACACAAAAACAAGTACAAAGTGAGACTCCCAGACATCTTTCTCATTCCTTCTGATAGAGCTGATTGAGCTGGTGATAAGATTATCACATGGAGCTGGAGCTGCATTTTCTAGCTCTGAATCATACTACCAGGCTTTACAGTAACAATTATAGCCTCTCTTTCCCTCTTACTGGAAAATGTATGTGATTGAAAAATATTGAATTTACCCCCTTTCCAAGCAATTTATTTCAGACTGAAGTTTCTGCCATAGTAAGACACTCCATATCTGTTGCCAAAACTTCATCATTTGCTTGCACATTTCTCTTCAGCTGGAAATGAATCTTGAGCGTGCGGCATCACCTAAAAATGTTTCTGAGGTGTGGGAGGAATTGCAAGATCTGAAAATGAACAAACCATAGAAAGTGTCTTGAAGCCAAAATATGATGGTAGAATGACATAGTGACTGCATCATGGGGTTTTTTTTTCTGGCTAGAGCTGCCAGCATTCACTCTTCTAGAGATTTGATTTGTGTTAAATAGACCAAAACCATAAAGCTCCAGTAAAGTTCTATAAAGAGTGTAAATGTCTCTTAAAAAATAATTGTTCATTTTTCACCTTAAAAGAAACCAGATTTTGATACAAAGCACAAGTATAGAAAAATTCTTTTGTTCTAGCTTTCACCAGTTTCAAGAAAACTTATCCAAAATGGTCTACTTTTAGTTCCCCTCTTAGCAAGACTGAAATTAGGGTAGAATTGCAAGCTTCATGATGATAGAAATTTAGCTCTAGCCAGGAGTTTAACCCACATCAGCTCACTTCCCTCAACTAGAAGAGGGAAAGAAATTGGAAGAGCAAAACAAACCAAAACTTGAGGGTCAATTGACTCTTTAATAAGCAAAAAGGAGCAAAAATCTTAACCCATTCAGAGTGCTGCAAAGGAAATCACCCACCACCAAGGTTATAAGCAGAAAGAAAATTAACCACACCCAGGCTAAACCCAGTGCAATGCTGAAGTCACCACAAGGGTGATTTCTTCAATTCTGTTTTCCTGCATTTTCAATTGTCTAGCAGCAACAAACTACAAAACCTGTCTGTACTTATTTATGTAATTTTTGCCCTTCTGAATCACTAGCTTTCATCTGTTGACAAAATTACTACACTTGGAAATTGCATATCTGGTATAAATACTGCTCGTCTAAGGGCTTCCCATTGCAACCCCTCCTTGATGGACAGGGAGGGGACAGTCCCAGCATCATTCATGGTGCCAGGATGGGATCCTGTGAGAGCGAGGGAAAAAAGCATCTTGAGTCTTTCTCAAGCTACTTGAAGGAAAACAGAAGGGAAAGAATTAATAACGGAGATTAGCACTCTAACTCAGTGTAGGGCTCACGTGAGAGCCATGTTATGTGTCCAGAAGTATTTCACTTGCAGGTAAAACTCCATTCAAATCAACACAAAAGCTTTTCTTTGCCTCAGCATGACCAGGGCTTGGCCACAAGTTGGAGTAAAATCCTTCCTGGCCTGAGTGACAGAATCTTGAGGAGCTGGAAGAGGCTCCAGCCATCAGCCAGTCCCAGCCCCTGCTGCCACGGGCAGAGGCTCCTCCTGGCAGGGCTGGCTCATCCAGGCTCCATCCAGCCCTCTGGAGCTCTCCCAGGGATGGGGCATTCACAGCCCCCTGGGCGAGCTGCTGCCACGGCTCACCGCTCTCAAGGTAGAGAACTTCCTCTCAATCCAACCTAAACTCCCCCTTTTAATTTCCACCCATCACTCCTCCTCCTGTCCCCACAGCTTGTGGCAGAGTCCCTCCCTGTGCTCCCTGTAGAATCCCTTCAGGTGCTGGGAGGTTGCGATGAGGTCTCCAAGCATTTCTCATTTTAACCTTAATTTCCCTGTATCACTCATTAGCATTCACAGTGTGGTGAGTGTTGACTACATGCTTCACTTTCCCACTCAAAAGCAGCCTGCCTGCTCAAGCAGCAGAGCTTCAGACAGCAGCATAAATTGCCTGCAAAAAAAAATGTATTTGCAAAAAAAAAATAAAAAGTCTAGACATTTCATGGCTTTATATTTTGTGAACAAACTAGGGAACATGTAGATAAAAAATCGCTAGTCTGTCACCACAGAACATTCTACTGCATCAGTAGAAACTGACATTTAATCTTTGATTTTAAGATTATTTTTCTAATTTTATTTCCTAAATACTAATTTTGAGTTAATGCAAATGTGCTATAGGATAGGAAAAGGTAAAGGAAAGGAAAAAGGAAAGGAAAAAGGAAAGGAAAAGAAAAGAAAATTAAGATTAAAAAAAAGTAAAAAAATTGCAACTCTTTCAGCCAACCAGAGACTGCACTATATCAAAGCACAAGATATAGTGTCTAGAACTTGAATAATTGGTGGGCAGGCAATGACCATCCGAGCTGGAAGAGAGTAAGGATGCAACAGGACACTGCTCACCTAAAACTGAAGTGAGGGAAGAATCAAAGACTTTCTTTGGAACAATACTAATCTGGATGTCAGCTCTCTCTGGGTGAAAGCAAGTACAAGCAGCTAATAGATGGAGCGTACAACCTCTTGAAAACTGAATTTCAGTCAAGCCCCTTGCACTGGGGCACTGCATTCAGAACACAAACTTCTTGGAGACTATCTTGTCTTCAGAGAAAAGCAATTACAGTAAAAAAAAATCATTAATGAAGTTACATTTCAATATTTAAACAGTAAACACTGCTACACCTAATAAATATTAATATCCAATAAACATTAATTTTCATACAAAATGAAGTCAAGCATCATAAAACGTATCCATTAAAAAAAAAATCTCCTAATTATACATTCTTTCACTAAAAAGGGAATTGTTTTAAAAGATGAAGGTCATGGTTTTCTTTTAATATAGATTTTTTTCTATTTGTAAATAGAGACATTTTTCATGATTCAAAATAAAATTTAAGCAGGATCTTATATGTTTTCCTCCATTGTTTTCTGAAAGATCACTATATATTTGCATGTGCAGTATGGCATCTATGGGGGAGGGAGAAAGTCAAGAGTCCTTTCCCATTTTACTTTACCAGACACTCCTTTTCTATTGCTTAAAAACTAATTAAAATACCTTGTCTAGTGGGAAAAGGACTAATTGGACTTATCTGCCCTCACTGTGCAGTGTCACAAAGTGAAAAATCCTCACTAATGGTTCCTGAAACACCAATCTGAAATAGATGGCATTAGATGATTCATAGAAGACAACCATATCAGTAGATTAATTATTTTTATTTTGTTCAGATTTGCTGATTTATTTTGAACTGGTCAGGGGGTAGTTAATGAATGTCATTCACTTCATTAAAAAACAAAGGGCTCATCTGCTGTAAATAGCAATCAAGTGATATGCAGGAGAGCAAAAAAAGTGCTGCTGTAATGCTCTCTGCTTAGTATCAAAAACTGAGCACCTAGCTGAGGCTGTGAGGGGCTTAGGGCCCAACACAAATCAGAAGTTGTGTGCAAGACAGAAGTACTGAGCTAATCAGACTCTTAGGCTTTAATGAGAAAGAAAATTCCACAATACACACCTTTAAAAGCTAAACTGAACTTATGAGTTTTCATTTCTCCTAACCTCACAATCTTTTATTAATTGAATTAATTCAATTATATCCCTGCAAACAGTTCTGCCTTCTCCCTTCTACCAAAAAAATTGCTTTAGACCACCTGATCCACTATAAACAAGTTTGCTCATAGAGAGGGTTTAAAAAATTAAGAGAAATAATAGATTTTTAAAGTTTCCTTTAAATTAAGCTTCATGTGAGTAACTTAGGAGAGGGTGACTACCACACAGTAGGTTTTAATTCCTCCAGAGTAATCAGTAGAGAAAAGATTTGCTTCACTGCAACTCAGAACATTCCCCAGGTCTCATCTAACCCTACTGGAAAGACATAACCAAGAAAAAATTATTTGTGCTTAGCATGTAGCTAAATTCATTTCACCAAATGACTGGCAAAATATTTCTAACTTTCATGCCTAACATAGAAGACTTCCCAAAGCAAGGGAAACTTCTCAGTAGCATAAGTGAAGAGTAAGTTCTTTGACAAAGGAAGAAAACCACCTGAGGCTGGAGAGAACAGGAGAATTGTCTGCTTATTTTAGGTGCAATAATGGCTTGAGACAGCTTTTCTTCAGCCTCAGTCTGGTGAAATTTCCCACCCTACTTCATCTTCCCTGTTGGCATTGAAAAATACACTCGTGATTATAATGGTCCTTTTTGGTGAGATTTTTTTCATATGCATATAGTGTTCCAATTTTTAAATGCAGAACAATATTAGTAATAATAAGTACTATGGAATATGAATAAACTTGTTCTTGCCTCTTTGCTCAAGGTTGCCCTTGTAGTTTAAGTGCTTGTTTTCAATCTCTAAACATAAAGAGAGAGAGCACTTTAAAAAAAAAAACAATTAAAATGCGATTACTATTTGATAAAAAATTTACCATATGTAAAAAGAGAAAACAGAAGCAAGATGACATTCTTGCAGTGGATTTCTGTATCTCTGGCTTCATTTTATGAACTGGACAATAAAAATTAAATCTATTTGCTTTAGATAAATTATCTCAAAGGACTACTGTTAAAATACTAGGCTATGTAGTGCAAGTAAAGCAATCCAATAGAAAAACAATGTACTTGCTGTATAACTTTAATAGCCTTACAAGAGGAATCCTGATACTGACATTTTATTAGTTCTGCTTAACATCTCAGGATTTACAGGTGGCCAGCTTGCACAGAATAAATACAAGCCTAGATATTTAATTAGAAAGAAACAAAAATCTTGCAGCAAGAGAGCATAAACCTCACATGAGCACAAGATCAACAGTGTGTGCATGCTTTGGGGGGAGTCTTTCATCATCTCATCTCTAATATAAATCTCAATTAATGCAAATATGGCACACAGTTTCCCTCTATTTTTCTAACCTTAGAGGTAACTCACTTAGTTGGATTCTACTATTTTGTAAATTCTGCCTCTGAGCTGAAAAGTTAACTGGTTCTTTAGGTTCTCTGTGATTATTTTTTTTTTATTCTTCCACACTTGATAGATTTATTTTGTCCTAAACTAGGCTAAAGCATTATGAAGCATAACTTATATGGTGTACATTTCAATAGGACCAAATATAAGAGTCTGTTTGCATTCCCACTTCCACCAGCTTTCTTTGCAGGCCCTATTCACTCTCTAGACTATCTGTTTGTACAAAAAGCTTGATTAGAAGCTTTTTAAACATATTATCATCTCATCCTTTTTTTTTTTTTAATATAGATATTTATATTTTAAAATAAATAAATAAAATTAGCTTTTGAGAAACATGTTCCCTGCTACAGTAACTCCTCACATCCTCTAAGACACTAATCTCAAACCACATCAATCATGACAGCCACCATTTCCCAACTCTTTATGGCCCCAAGAAGACTTTTAACAGTGTACAAAGGCAAGCAAGAAAACACATTCTGTTAGGACTTCCACATTTTTCTTCCTCAAAGAAAAAATAAGTTTACATACTGAGAAAACAGAATATCTCCCCAGAACGGCCTTTTTATTTTTGTTTTTTTGACTTTATGGATTTACTGGCTGGATGGTGATGTCAAAATTTATTTATCTTCTGGTTTTTAATTTATAACCTGGGAAGGGGGGTTGGGGTGGGAACCAAAGGTGTTAGAAGAATACTCTCAAGAGTGTGACTCACAAGAGAAAATGAATGGGGGATAAGCAAAGAACATTAAGCAAACCCAGGTTCTATAAAAATGTGAGTGCTCTCATCTCTTGTTAGCTTCAACAAGAACTGAGGGGGCTCTGCCCTAGAATAGTATCTCAGCTGTCTTTGGGACCTAGAGAGCAAAGTAGTGCCATAAAAAAGGTAAAACAGAGTAAGAAAAAGAAAGAAAATAATTCCTTCTCCACAAAAGCAGTCTTGTTTTAAAAAAAAACC
>JAOTQZ010000248.1:927107-940049 GCA_026546895.1 Pogonocichla stellata | reverse complement strand
GGGGGGTTATAATCACATTTCCAAGCTTACTGAGAAATTCCTAGGTTTATTAGTACAAATTACTTTGTAGCTTCAATTCATAGCAGACTTTTTGATTCTTTTAGACTACATTCCACCCAGGAAAATTAGAGACTTTGAACGACCATTGAAGTAGAGCTCTAATATTAAAAAAAGCAGAAGAAATTTCAAGACATCCATGAGAGGAAAGAAAAACATTATTTTGACATTGCAGTCCAGGCACTACTACTCTAAACTATTATTCTGGCTAAATAAACACCATCTTTCTAAAAAAAAATATTTTATTTCCCATTCTCCAAATCCTTTTTGCCTTTTTTTTTTTTTTCTGAATAATCCCATTCTTTAAATATGCTCCCTGGAAATTCCTGATTGAATCACATTCACCTCCCAGTCATTCTCTTCTCAAACTGAACACCTGGTTTTCCCCCACAAACAGATCCAAAAGATTCTCCATAGTAATGGTTTCACTCTTGGGGATAACCACTCAAAACAAAAAAACCCCAAAAACCAAGCAAAGCAAAACAAAACCAAAAGAAAAAAAAAAGAAAAGCAGAAGTGTAAATAAAATAGGAGCACAGTGTAACGTGAGTCCTGATGTAACCCAAACAATTCCACTGCACAGGCTACAAGGACAAAGAGCAACACAAATATCACTTTATACACCCTTGAGAGCCTTGACAAGTACATGAATTTGCTATTATGAACTCCTCCAAGAATAAAAATAAGAGCATTGAGGCTCTAGACACATTAGTTAACGTTCTCTGCTTTCCATAGGACAGGCCAGTGAATGCTGAGATGGTTAAATGACATTCAGGTTAAGTAGATAGATAAAAAAAGAGATCTTTTATCACATGACATGAGAACCCAACACAGTTTTCAAATTTCAATCATGTAAACAAATAGAGACATATAAACTGCTTTTAGTTTGTTATAGAGTCCAAGGTACTCACAAATAGTCTGCCTGCAATGACAAAAAATTTGAGTCAGTTTCTCAAAACAAAAAGTCACAAAGAAGGAAATATGTGAAAGTTCAACCGAGTATAGTGTATTTAAAACTATTTTACTTTTTTGTGCCAAATTGTCTCTTTAATAAAACATTTTGTAAGAAGCAAACACGTAAATAGACAAATCCACAAGGAAAGTTGCTACATCTTCATTTCTTAGAATTAGGTACATAATAAAATATCTACAAAATTATCAAATTCTGTTGACTGCAACTAATGCTTTTCTTAATAAGAGATTGTGGAATTTTTTTTCTCTTTTGCTTAAAATTTAAGATAATTTGCCTGGTTTTGATCAGTCAAAACATAACACTAGTTTAAATATCACGGCAGCCTCTCCTTCTATCACCTATTTATAAAAAAAGAGCACAGGTGCAAGGAAACCTTTAGTTTTTCTCAAACTTTTTTAACAGTCCCATTTCCCTCAGCATAGTTCTTTTAAACTTATACCAATGCTAGAGGGGGAAATTGGACAAACAGGCATTTCTTCCCGAAAACTGACAAAAGTGAGAGAAGAAGCAAGTCTGTCACCTTTAACTGGCACAAACTGATTTAAGCTGCTGGCACTGAAATCTGAAACAGGTTTACAAGATTTATTTTTAATTGCTGTTGGAAAAAAATACATGTAGCTCAAAACATACTGCTCTAACTGGGTACAAGTAAAGGAAGATTATACTTCAGGAAGAAAAATAAATAAAATCAAGATTTTCCATAATAAGTGGAGACTTGTGTCTGCATGTCCAAGCAATACTTTTAAAAGGTTACCTGTGAAGAAAAGATATATCTGTTGGAATTCCTTGTTGGGAGGACACTGAGCAGAGAGGGAGAGGAGCTAGGGAGAAAGCCCCTTCCTTTCCAAGAGTGCTCTTTAAGGAGAATGTGCACCAAAATAAATACATACATTCCCTTTTGTATTTATTCTGAAGTTTTTGCAACAACTTTTGTTTAGTTAATTTAAAAAAACCAACAAAAATTAAAAAAAAAAACTGAAGAGACAGAATGCATCATGGATCTAAAAAGAAAAAAAAAGGTTATGAAGAATACCTGAGAGCTTGAGAAGAGTGAAAAATAGAGAAAAACCTGTTAGTTAACTAGAATATCCTGTAGGCTATTCACAAGGGTACCTATTTCAGTTCAAAGACAAGAGATTCCAATCATAAGTGAAATGCAAAGAGAAGTGAATGACCAAATCTGTCTGGCTTGGGGGTGTGCTAAGGAAAAACATTCAGAAAGGCAATATAAACAGTTGGTATAAATTGTCACAGCACTTCTGACATCACCTAAAATGCAGTAGTTTTCCTAGCAGATGAATAAACTTGTGAATTGTTATCATTTGGGTGCAAAAGGGCTCTAATACCAGTTTGCCAGCTACATTAACACTGGCCCAAGAGGCCAGTTCCAGTGGGGAAAAAGCTGTTGCAATGGAAGATCAATTGGTACCACGTGCCTATCCACATCTCCAGATCCTGGCAGATGAGGAATCAAAAACCTGCCAAGTCCTGTTTCCCACCAGCCACCATCAGTCATCACACACGTGCCACAATTCAGTCACTTCTCATTTTTTATGGAAACAGTGAAACCTGACAAAGCAGGAGGTGCCTACAGTGTAGAGTACACAAAACAAATGTACACTAGTTTGCATTTAAATCCTTAACACCTCCCTGCACATTTTGCCTAAAATGTTTAGGGTTCTGCAGTCAAAAAGCATTGTAAAAATAAAAGACATCTCCAAAGACATCCAGACATGGGCTGTGTTGCAAATGAATGTTTTAAGGTTGCTTAAAGAAACACTGGAAAGATCTCACCAAAAGCAGGTTTAATATAAAATTGAAAGCATGACAAGGTTTGTTGGCCAGGTTTAGTCTACTATTTATAGAAGGTTAAAGCACATGGAGGAAAAGCAAACTAAAAACAATCAACGTAAAACCAGAACCAACCCAAAAGTTTTTCCATTTTTTTTAGTTATAATATTACTCCACCCTGGCCACACTTTGGGTTGGTAACTTTCTTTGAAAGTTTGATATCAAAAATGTTATTCCACATGGGTTTTTTCTCAGAAAAGAAAAATCAGTTTCCAAATTTCTTTGTCAAAAAAAAAGCAGGAACTCATTAAAGAGCACTAGTCCTGGGAACAGAGAGTATTTCCAAAAATCTGCAGAGGAGCTCAGCTCATGTGTTGTTCCTAACAAACATTTCTCAGATAATAGTGTGGCCTGGAGGGGGGGAAGCACCATCACAGGCAGTAATTCAAATAAAACATCCAAAAAAACTGCTTAAAACTAAGCTACTTGTACATGCAAACAGCAAACATGCAGAATTTTTAGTTCTCTTATATTTACAGAAGTCATAAATCCCAGTTTCCTAGTAAAGGGAAAACCCTTTAGCTATGATTTACATAATCTTATATTAGATATGCAATGTAACAGTAGCCATCTAAGACATATCAGGGCTTGGAATGTTACCATGTGTGGATTTATGAAGAATATATTTAGGAGCATCAAGAACTAAAAGAAAATATATCAAAAATAACCAGATCACTGGTCCACTTGCAGCTCAGCTTTTATGTGAATAATTTCAGAGAAATTTAAGGAAAATAGCAGACAACAACAAGCATAACTGCAGAGTGACAATGGTTCAGAATAATAACACACTTGATTGAAAATGTAATTAGGAGGGAGAATTCCACTAACTTCAGATAAATAGAAGAATGAAAGAAACAAGGGGCATTGAAAAAAATTAAAGTCCTTAACAGAAAAGTATTGGAACATATGAATATTCATTGAACATTTGAAAATCCAAGCCAACATCTGGAGAAGATGTACATATCTTCAACAGATGAGGAAATCTGATGAAAGCAAGAGCAAACATGTGGCTAGAGATTGTGATGTTCCAGACAGAGGGAGAGAAGCTTATTCCAAGGAGAATTTGATTTGGGAATTGATAAAGGAGCCACCCCCATGAATGGAAACAGAAAACCTCTCTATAGAGCTCCTCTACACCTTCAGGGGAAATACAAAATTCTAGTCTGATCATGTAATTTTTACACAGATGAAGGTGTCAAGGGAAATAGTGAGGGTGAAACAGGTAGAGGAAGAAAAAAAGAAGGGGGGTCCCTATACTACTGTAATAAAATAAAATTTTGGAATAGTGCTCAAATGAAAAGGTGGAAGTTAGTGATGACATTCAACCTAGAGATGCTGCAATCATCTATCCTTCAGAAACTTGGAGATGTAGAATATCACTGATGTTTAAGAGAGATGCTACACAAGGACACACTACAGATAAAGACTCATATATGAGAAAAAATTATTATAAAACTTGCTGTCCACCATCTGGTCTTATGGGTCCATTGTTGTAATTCAGCTATGCCAGCACGATGATCCATTTCACTCCAGCATATCCATACAGGTATAAACAATCTGCAATCTTGTGCAGGCTTTCAAACTCTTATTTTTGTCATCAAAGACTTTGACTCAACACGAGCAGAAAGGTTTTTTAATCCTTGTCCTTTATCCCAAAAGTATTTGTTGCTCCAGAGTAAGACTTCATTCAGCCCACTCTATTGATACGAATTTTTGGTGCTGCAGGTTGAAATGTCAGTGTGCATTAACACGTGGTCTATAAAGGGGATGCTGAGATCTCTCTCAAGTGTTAGTCACTGTGCCCAGGGAATGCAGGGCGGTTTTGTTTGTGTTCTTGGCTCAAATGTCTGAGCTAGACACGTCCTGATTCTTAATAAAACACACACACAACATCAGGTTCATTATCTAGAAACACTTCAGGATTAGAAACTTTCTGCAACTTATTTACCAATTACTGACCTCCATGACACATTAACTCTTTTTGAGGGGCATGAGGTCAGTGCAGTCTAACAAAACTACAGTTCCTTAAACCATTTATTCTTCACCTATAGGCAAGTAACTAATTTTCCCTTTACCTCTTTTTTTCTTAAGGAAACACATCAATAGCTTTGCTTTTAACAAGAGGGTATTTTAGTTCAAGGTTTGCACTAACTTCACAGTTAACTGGATGGCTCATAAATAAATTGGTCTCATCCTGAATTTAGTTTTTTAGGTTCATAATTACAACAAATCACAAGATGATTTCTCAGTCTTATTGATAGTTACCTGCCTACTCCAGAGGTCAGTTCTATCAATTCTATCCATTCTGCTTCTAGGTACAGCCCTAGGCAGCATTTCATTGCTTAACCTACTCTGTTTCATCTGCTCTCACCTACAACTACTTGGATCTCTCTATTATAGTCCAACCATCAGAGTTACACTTAATTTCCCCTTTTTATCCCATATTGGTCGTTTACAAATTTACATCCAACCTGCTCAAAAATTGTCAGTAATTCCCATCCCAGAACACATTTCTGCATAAATTCTGTATTTCTAACTATATTGCCACCTTTTTTTTGTGTCCCCAGCCCTTTTTTGCTGTTGTTTTGTTCAAGAAGTGGCCAGGTAGCACATCCTCTACTTCCAAAAAGGAGGTTTTATTTAAATGGAAGAAAAATAATAGAGCTGGTGTTTTCTATATTGCTGCAATTAGACAACTGCCACAGTTAACTCACTAAACTTTTAAGAATAAAGAGCATTTGAATTTATTTGCTGATGTTTATTTTATAGTATTAATTGTATAAGATGTTGAACACTTACACACTATCATAATGAACACTAGGAAGAAAAGGGAAAGAAACACAACAATTAAAGTCAAGGCAAACTAAAATTACAACATCAGACACAGTTTCAATGGAAATAAAAAGCTGTGAAACCCTTTCTTTAGTGTTGTCAAAGAATCCTCTCTATTTATATAACTGAAGCAGGACTCCCATTCCATACAATTAAAGCATCTAAACATATTTTTAAACATCAAAATATCTTCTTGAGAAGAAGACTTTCTGACCATGAAATTTATGACAATATCCTGAATTAAAAGCATCTACACATTCTATAAATTCTTGAGTATCTGAAATGTTTTCATTAGATAAAAAAGGTGAATTTTCAGGAAACGTAGAGGAAATTTATGGTTGCCATAAATGTTTTTATAATATTGTATTTCAAAAAGGTGCAAAACACTAGATATCTCCCATCTAAAAAAAGGAGATGCATAACAGACCAGGAAACAAAAAACTGTCATAAGAACACTCAGTCTCAATCAGCTTTCTGTTGGGTGATACAATCTTCATCTGCTGCTTGTTGAACATGCATTTTTTGGGAATGTAAAAAAACCACCAAGCACTGTTAGAAGAGGTTTTGTGTTTCATTAGGTCCTTTGATAGGCTGAAGGTTCTCTCTCCATCTCTATGCCATCCAGGTGCTAGGAAAAAGTTACCTACTAGTACTAGGAAACCACAAACACACATTCTAAGCTATTAAATCTCACTTAAATCATGCTATGCCAATACACACAGAAAAATATTTCACTTTCATTTAGTTAGTCTGGAGTACATTACATATCTTTCTTAGAAATTAACTCAGATTTCATATTAAGTCTCCTGGCACTTGCAATTTTAACACTGCATTTCCCTAGCCATAGCAGCACAAAATTAACATTCCTTTTTGCTGTGTTCAAGAAATACTGCAAGTGTGTGTGTGTGGGCATATATACACAACCCAAATAAATTCATAAACAGCATCATTTTTATGAATTCAGATATATATTCACAATTGTCATATAGACATAACTTTAAAGCATTTTTTCACTTCACACCTATGCTAGTATTCTCTGTCAAATGATGGAGTAGCTGTCTTGCTCTTCAACCAGATTCCAAAACAGGTGAGAGAAGCAAAATAATAAAAATACACCATATCTACTTTGCAGCTTAAAATATTTGGGAGGTCATTTTTCTTTCAGGATCTATTGTTCTTTCCATTATCCAACATCCACGGATCTTTGTAAATGCAAATAGTTTTCAGAAATTAAAAAAAAAACAAAGAAAAACCATCATAAAACCGAACTTAGGGAGTATAAAGACTTGAAGACTTGTTGGCCTCCACATTCACAGAATTTTGAAACCACATGTATTTTCAGCCTCAGAACACAACTTTGAGAGAGCAGTGAAAGAAATAAGTCTTTCATTCATTAATTTGACAACAATATATTACATGAGATCATTCATGGCTATGAGAGGTACATTTTCTGTACTAACAGGCATCTGAAGTGGATTTCACAAGTTACATAGATCTTGTTTGGCAGTCACAATTAATAACCAGCAAAACTACAACCAGAAATCTTACTTGTATTACAGAATTTTCCCTGAGTATTTGTCAATAGTTGGTCCTTCAGGTATCTACAATTAAATCTCTGAGGCTTCCAAGTAATTTTAGACTCCCAGACCAACATACATCTCCCATCAAAAAACTCTCTCAAATAGTCTCTGCTGCAGTTATGAAGAATCTGTTACACAGTATTCAGACTAAAAAAAATTATTTCTGTTGATGCCATAGCAGTGCTAAGAATACAACCCATCAGAATTTCAGAGATAAGTAAAGTCATGATGGTGTCTTCATGCCTTTTTCAACATGTTGCCTATACATCTGTCTTCTCTATATTAAGAAAGAAGGTGATATATCTGGTCAGTGGCATTCACACACAATCTAGGAGAAGCTTGGTAAGTGTCCAGAATTATAATGAGACAGCCCTAGAGATTCTTGAACCAAGATAACAATAGAGAATTGACCATTTAGTTAGGATCTGTAAAGAAAACTGAAAGAAGAAATACATATTAAGGGACTGCTGGCTGGGCTATTCAGGAAGACTTTAAAGCAACAGCATAGATGAAAGGTGCAAACACACAAAATAAAAATAAATTTGGAACTCTCCTAGGTGTGTTGCACAAAGCCAAGGTGGAAATATGGGAGACACCATTTACATCCATGTGCATGTGTTACAAAATAATTGTTTCTCTACTAAATTGAAGTCTCATGGGAAAGGCTTTTCTGCTTCTAATGTAATTAATCCCCACACTCTTTTTTAAGAGCAAATGAGTAAGCAAAATGAAAAGCCATGTTTCTCACTTGTCAACAGGTTGAAAATCAAAGGAACATTGGATATTCTGTCATCAACAGCCTGACAGATAAAACAGCCTGACAGATAAAACAGAAGCAGAATGTTAATTAGCATTTAACTTGCTTTTGCAGTAAAGAACAAAATAATTGTTTCCATTTATCTAGTGTTTGAAGGGAAGCAATACATTACTACAAAACAGTCTGTTCAATTTGTGCTGTGTGTGTGTTAGGATGTACAAAGCAGGTAAATCCTCAATTGAAGAAGCACTGTATTTAACTTCTTTTGTGCTAAATAAAATTGCATATACTGATCTGTCAGCAGCTGCAGAATAATCTTCAGGTTACACAGTGCTTTTGTTTGTTTTAATGAACAAGCACTTGGATCTTTTCCAAGAATGCCACATGGAATTGATTAATATTTCCCTGGACTGTCACTGCAGAAATCAGCTGGAACCTTAAGGGAGGGAGGAGTGAGAGCAGAGAGGAACAAAAGGTGCAAATGGCCACTCCCTCAGTTTTACACCTATGACAAGAAGATAAATTTGAGCACAGCTGTACATCCTGAAGCCTAGAGGTATGAAATAGAACAGCAGCAAACAAGTGGCAGCTCATTAGCTTTTATTAAACATACAGAGAGGGGTCTGGAGTTGTGCAGCCCGGCACAATTAAAACTTCTGTGAGATTTCATTTTTTTTTTTATGACTGATGGAAGAGAATTTTGTAGAATTAGATGCTGCTGCTTTTAAAAATCCTGTGGATTTTTATAGCTTATAATAAAACGGAGATAAGACAGATAAGTTTGTAAAAAGGAGACTCGTGAGATCCAGAAACAGAGCTAGAAATAACAACAGCAGGGCTAAAATCAATGTGCCAAAAGGTAATATGATGATAGTTAGGGTAAGTGGCACTGCCACATTCCTCCCCCTCCCATCTTATGTTTCAGGGGGATTTGGAATAGCCCTCTGAAAACAAAGACTATGCAGTAAGGTGCAATTATAAAACACCTTTTAGAAGCAGCTATTATTTCAGCCACTTTTTTTGGGTAATACAGTCCCTAAATTTCTGTACTGTTAAAAAAAATCATCAAAGCAATCAACTGCTGAAGTAGTCCTGTGGAAAAATTGTGTGAAAATACAGTATTTGTAAGGGTCTTGTGGTATATTGTATGCTTCATTCCAAGATTATGCAGCAAGTGCTAAAAAAAAATAAAAATACTGACATATACATGGAAATATATCTGGTTTAGAAATATACAGAAATACACTGGAAATAAGCACCCTGAATCCAGGTGTACTGGTCTGCCTGTTGGAGTAACTGTTAAACAGTGCAAACACTTTGAAGGAAAGTGAAAAACTTTTGAAGTGAAAGTTACTGAACTGGAGGAATGAAAGGCATGGCAGAAGGAAAGGGATGGGTTAAACCAGTATTGTATTGCTCTCAAGCACTAATTACAAAAAGTAAAAGGAAGTGCTGAAAGCCCAGTAATTCTTTAACTTAACATTATTTTCATAAATTTTAGAAAGGTAGTAAAAATGTGTATATTGTTAAAAAACATACACCATTTGCAATTATTACTCATTCTTTTATTTTACTAACATTGTCAGACAATACCTGTAAAAAAAAAAAAGCTGTATTGGTGGTACATGTGTCACATCACACACTAGATGGGACAGCAAAGTATTAAAAGATTTAAAGTCAGGGGAAAGATAGTTGTGAAGATTTAAAGGGTAAAGAAAAGGGTTGAATAATATGTCTATCAGGCTGTAAGCATGACACTGATAATGGATAAAAAGGTGAACAATTAAATAATAGTATAATTACTTCCTGTACTAAGAGTTTATGGATATGGCTCTTGACTAATATTTGTTAGACACTGTTCTCCAATAATTTCATCATTATTATTTACTACAATAAAAGACAACGGCATTTATTTTAAACATTGTGCCTGAGTGGAGAGGCCTCAAATCTTAAAGCATAATTGATGGTAAATGGGCAAATATTTGTAAAATTCAGTTCTTGTGTATGTGCTCCTCAGTAATTATATTGGTGACTTGGGGGAAGAAAAAAAGAACAAAATCAGGAGTAAAAAAACTCAAAAGTGAATCAAAGCTTCAGGAATCAATTAATAAAGAGGACCAGTGAAGAGCAGTCTTGGGGTTCAATCAGGTTCAAGGGGAAAGAAAAGTTTAGATACAGCTGGACAATTTAAATCAACTACAGGATGTAACAGCAGAAAAAGTTTTGGATAATCATCCATTAATATCATTTACTATAATATGCAGCTGTGATTAAACCCACAAATAAAAGCCAAAGGTGGTTAAACTACATCTCTGAAAAAGGGGGGAAGCTAATATCTGATGACAGCTATAGGAATACAATAAAAAATCTCATCATCTGCCTTAGTATTTCAATTAAAGAAGGCTGCTGAGAAATAAGAGGAGGCTTGGAAAAGAGTCACAATGGCAATTATAAGATTGGTAAACACACTTTAGAGACAGGTTCCAGAATTTAAATCTATTTATCTTAGCAAAGAAAAGGATAAGAGGTGATTTGACCTAATGTGTTCAGTAGCTACCCAGGGATTAATAATGTAATAAAAGAGTTTTTCAACCTCTTTTAAGAGCAACATGGATCTAGACAAATACAGAATTGACATTTTTAACTGTTACCATAACTAAGTATAATATGAAGAACACCAAGGACTGTGTAGAATTCTCTCTCTGTAACTAAAAATGATTTCAACAGAAATATTATTGGTATATACTACCTGTAGCTTATCCCAAAATGGCCTAAAACAGCTCTGGGACAATAGAGAAGAGACTGCCATCTAGCTTTATTGCTGCTTACACAGTCCTCTCAGAGACAATCACTAATTACTCCTTAAGATTTGCAGATCTTCACCCTCTGCACTCAGCTCTAGAACATTCCTCTGAGCTTTATTTACTTTCCAATAGCATTTCAGTGTTGTTCAGAAATTCCATTTAATGAGGAGACACAAGATCTACGTTCTGCAGCAATGGCTGAAGAAAGCCAGAAAGCTTCTGTTTTCACTAAGAAAACTGAAATCTATGTTCAGAAAACAGATTGACTCAATGGACTATTCTTTCCACGTCTATCAAATCACTGGTAGCAAGACTTTATCACAAAAATCACAAAGCAATGCAACGTTGGTGCTTTATAAAATAATAAACTCCAACACAACACTATTATACCATAATAAAAGGAAATCATATTTGCATTTAACTTGAGTATTCGTGAACTTCAGGGTGCTTGCTTGATATCTCCAAAAGAAGGAGAAAATAAATCATTTTTAGGCCATGCTGAAGTGCCTGCTCACCACGAAAGATTTCCTATTCATATTCACCTGATCAGGACCAGGTATCTTCTGTGAAACTCAGACAGAGGCAGGGTTTGCTGAACTGCCTGCACCCTCCTCATTCAGAATTTTTCATTGTACGATGCAAGTAGAGCCTTTCTACCCCAGCCCAAGCAGCACAACTTGGGGTGGAGGCTCCTCCTTCAGCCTGGAAATCAGCTGTCCAGGAGTGAACCACCCTTTCCATCCCCACTTCACATCTGGTCATGCAGAACCTCAGATAAATAACCAAAAATCCAAAGTTTCCTTATATTTTACCTCTTGGAACACTTTTTTTTTTTGTTTTACCATAGATTTGCATCTACTGCTGGTGAAACTAGTGTCTGCCTAATTCCAGCAAGGTTATCTCAAGTGTTTGTGAGTACATATGAAAACAAAGAGAGCAAGGATCTTTTAAGATGCTGGTTGAATTTGCCCCCAAATTCTTATGTTTTAATGTGTGGCTTACACTACTTTTCAGGCACTATTCACCAAAAACTTCATTTTATTTATTCTGAAATCGTGTTTTAAAAGAAGAAATATTAATGATCTGTAATTATTAATAATGTTATTATATTACCCTTATTTGTACAACAGATATTAGAGGACCCTTGAACAGCCCCAAATCCAATTCTGTGTGTCACTGCACAGATTAACTACACTGTAGCTCAACTCAAAGTCAGCAAAAAAGTAGAATTGTTGTCACATTTACAGACAGGGAACTGCATCACAAAAACAGAAAACTATTGGTTTTGTCAAGACTAAGTCACCAAGAATCCTTGTTCAATGAAAAAGTCATGTATACATCAGCAGGCTCAGAAAAATGTAGAATAGATTTTTCTCTACCTAAATCTAAATATACTGCTAAACTATTTTTGAGTAGAAACTACCAAAACTTGAGAAAAAACAAGCACATAATATGACTCATGCAGTTCCTGAATTAACCATACTAAATTATATTAGAAAGTATATTATTGTTTTTCTTCCTTCACACTTAATTCCAGAACATTATTTGGTATTCTCCTTTGGAAGAAAAGAAAAAAGTGGTCCATAAAGAGCAAGCTTACAGCAAAAAAGACCCCTCTATCATATCAAATGCATATTTTCTGAAAAAGAAGCCCTATAAACTTTCTCAAGGTGTTACCAAAAAAATTATTTTCTATGGAAAGGGTTCCAATGAACAAAACAAAAAGGAGCTCTCACCCTTCATCACATATTCCCCAAGGAAACAAATCTTGCTTGAGAAATTTAGACAGGACACGCAACAAAAATATTGTCGAGAGGTTATTAGGTACTAAAAAATTTTCAGTAGGTCTAGTGGCTTTGTGAGTTATATATGTAACTGAGAAAAGCAAAAAAAAAAAAAAAAAAAAAAAAGATAAAACAAGGAAAAGGGAAACAAGGGGATTCAATGGAAGCAAAAGAACCAATTATATCCCAAATATGCATTTGTATGTGTGGACTTCTGTTAATTCTCTGAAGGGATACAGTCATCAACCTTTGCCATTTTGCAAATGACACCCATATATTGATAAAAAGAATTTCTGACGTGAGA
>JAOTQZ010000248.1:902231-927007 GCA_026546895.1 Pogonocichla stellata | reverse complement strand
ACTTCAGTATTTCTTTCTTACATTCCAGGATTTAACTTGAGGATTTCTTTTCAACCCTTTATTTGTAAACAAATCCTGGCCTCCCTATTTTCACAGGATGCACACAAACTCCCAAAATGTCTCCCAAAATGCCACATTATTGGGTACAGCTTCATTCTCCTTCTTTATTTAGTTAAAAAAAAAAAAAAAAAAGTTGAACTTAATGCACTGTTTTAGGTAAATAAGTATAAACCATCAACTTTTCCAAACAGGAAATGCATTTCCAGACTCACTCCATCAGTGAATTGCCTCTCCTCTCCCTTTCTGAGCACTGAGCTAAACCCACAGTTTTCAACACCTTAAGTATTCAAACAGCCACGAAAAAATGAGATCTCTGCAGACAAAAGCACTTCAATATGAGCTTTCAAAATAAGGAAAGGCTTGTTTATGAGTGTGTGCTCCTGCACAGGTGCTTACACAAACACCACAAAAAGAGAACAAATTTGAGAAATGATACAGAGAACTTTCACTAAGGTCATGCTGAATAATACAATGAATTTTTCTGATAGCACATGAGGAGAATTTTAAATGAAGAAATGTCACATACTGTCTGCTGCAGAGAAAAATGCTGTTTGTTGCTTCTTCATTAAAATTTTACCAGACAACTAATGCTTCCCACATTTAAGAAAGTTAAATAAGGATAAGGTTTTAAATGCAGACAATTAAAAAAATGTATTATTAGAATCACATGAATATTTTGGGTGTGGAGTAAAAAAGAAACCACTATAATTTATATTTAATTTTCCTATATTCATAATTTAGTTCCATATCACAATGCAAATGTTATGACAAAAATACTAATCAATTGACCTCAAAATCCAGCCTGGCAGATCTTACATGTTCAGAACAATATATAAGCATGAGTTTAAGGGTACACAGAAATCCCTTTTGTGCCACCAGGAAAATAAACATTTGCTTGAGTGCTCTCCCATGTTACTCAGCATAATATTTTATTTGAATTGTTTATTCTTATTTGAAACATAATTGAAAGAAGGGAAAAATAGTAACAAGTTCAAGAACAATGCAAAGAATTTAACTGAAGCATGCATGCTCTTACTGCAGTCTTCTAAATGGGTTAACGTGGAGCTCGGATGCAAAATCTAGGAAACATCAAGTAGGAGTAGGAAATGATTTAATGGCAACATCTGGCATTAGTGAGGCTTCCACTGATTCATTTCTCCATGATTCAGAAAGGTTCCTGACAAGCTGAAAAGGGCTCAGAAAAAGAGCCTTAAGTCTAGAAAATTATGAGCTGCCTAAAATTAAAAGTTAAATCCATTTATTTTAGAGCCCACGAGGTAATGGAATGGTTCCAATATCACAGAAAGTTGTGCATACAGAGAGAGATGGCAGCATTGTGATTTTCTTCAGCCCCACACCCCCACTGTTGTGAACCAATGATATGAAGTCAATTTTTGACAAATTCAGAATAAAATAAGCTGCATTCTTAGGCTGCATGCAAAATTCTAAGCAGGCCAGTGGAACACAACTGAGATATTTTCTATCAGTCAGGCATCTAATATAATTGTTTAAAGAAATATACATTCAAAAATATCTGAGGAATGCTTCTCTTGGTTAAATATTCATACCCTGCTTAACAAAAGATATAATTCTAAGTCTAAATCTACAACTGGCTATGAGAAAGTTCTAACCACCACTTCAGGAATGATTTTCCTATTTATTGGATCTGATTGTGTTTGAGAAAAGATTGTATTGCATTATACTGAAGTTCAAACTTACATTCTAAGTTTCAAAGCTAATATTTATCATTATGAAGCACTTAGAACACTTTTAGATTTTGTATAGTTTCTAGATCAAATGGATCAGACACAACTTGTGGACATTTATAATCTATAAACATATTCACATGCATTTATTATCTTCTACTCTACCACTTACATTTATTTCTACGTAATTTTGCAAACACACATATTAATTTGATTAAAACACATTTTTCTTTGTGTGTTTGAAATAATCTTAGATAAGATCTACACAGTGCCATACATACCATTCTCCTTTGTTAAGTATCTCATCTTTGTCAACACTCTTGGCTATTCTGAAAAAATTCCACACCAACATCTGTCCCCAAGAAGGAAAAAAAAAAGCACAAACTATCCCTCCAGATTTGAAAACCTTATATGTCTCTCTTCATGTTATAAATTATATGACAAAAATGTCTCTGCCACAGTTCTGTTACTTTTGATATGCCTGTGCTAGGTATGTGCTGCTCTACTGTAGGCTGCTTGCATAATGCTGGGGTTTTTACTACCGCTGGATCCATTAATAAAAAAATAATTTTGAAAATAATAATAATCTCTTACATGCCTCTGCTGCCACAGCGTCATCCCGATACATTCAAGTGTCATTTGCAGTGCACTCCAAAAACAAAGGCACAACCAGTCAAAATATTTACATCCTTCCTCATTAAATATTTCCCACAGAGGGTTCACAGGCACAAGTAAGCCATGATGAGCATGTTCACTTGACTTCAGAAAATTACTTTAAGGATTTCCTGGCACATAGAAGCGAGAAAACCAAACCAGACAACAATTTCTGGAATGGAATGGAATGGAATGGAATGGAATGGAATGGAATGGAACCCTATTAGTTTTCCTTCTCTGTCCCTCAGAAAGGGGATTCCCACCTCTTCTCACAGAATTCCATGTCTTGTTGGCATGATACAACTTACCAAATAAGCCCATGCCTCAGCAGGATAGAGAAGTTTGGGGTTCTTTTATTTTGATTTAGATAATGTCTGTTCCCATAGGTCTTTCCTTCATTCCACTACCTAGACTAGGAAAGGAAACAAATCTAACATCCATGTGAGCTGTTTTAATTTGGATTCACTGCAGGAATCTAATGGGACAGAGGGGAACCATGATGCTCTCAGTGGTTTGATATTTTCATCTTCCAGCCATATAAGAAACAGTATGTTTCTTGCAAAATGAAAAATAATCTATACAGAAACATTCATGCTACTGAGCTACTAAATGAATTTCTGCTCATGGTACCTCCATGAATATGTAGACATTTGTTTAAAAACTAAGGCCTGTTTAATGATACTTAATTTAGTGGAACAGTTTGAACAGGGTTATTTATTTCCTAATTGCCTTGTTCTGCTAAGTGCTCAGCACTCATAGCACAGAAAAAATCAGAAGCATTCAGGTACTTTCAAGGCTCAAGTTCTATAGCAGAATATAGATATCAGAGTTACAAATAAAGGGCACAAAGCAAACAAATGGATTCATGTACCATCAGAATTGGTGTACAGAGGTTAAAGAAAAATGGATTACTAACAAGTCATACATATGACAAAGGCAGAGGAAAACAACCAACCCAGAAAATTAATCAGCATATAAATTAATCTTCTTACCTGAGAACAAATTGGAGTCTGAAGTATTGCTTTCAATACACCAGAATGCTGAAACTTTCTGCTGGAAGAATACTGACAAGGTATAGAAAAATTCCTCAACTCCTGAGACAGGTAGATCCTGAAATAAGGAGGAAAAAGGTTTTCTCTAATTCCATTTATGAGGTTCTACATGTTTATTTAGTTCATTAGAGACTGTAATACCTTAGACTGTATCTTGATTGGCTTGCTCAGAGTGTTAAGACAGAACTTAAATAGCTGTAAACTTTATAACCATTCAAGTACCAATTATATTTCTTCCATAATGCTATAAAAACAGATTTAAAAGAGAGACTTGATTACAAAAAGAGGGTGTGGTAGTGTGCATAAATCAATGCCATTAATTATCTATATTTATTCACTTTCCTTCTGTCTAAAAAAGTTGTCTTTCAGAATTCCCACCTACCTGGGAGAACAGGTCATCTCTCTTTCTTCATTTTTATCAGCAAAATAATGATTAATATTTTAAATCACCTCGTGGGTAGATCTGAAGTATTGAGGATTCTTTAGTCAGCCCAGGTGGTCTCCCACTACAAAGATGTCTATATTGCATATCCTTGTCTCTAAATACTTTTAAAAATCTTAAAAAAATTGGAAAACATCTTCAGGAAGAGTTTTAAATTTCTTTAAATGCCTCAGAAATTTTATAAAATAATCTTTACTGGAGATTTACAGTGATATACTTTTATTTGTATATTATAGGCAGGAAAAGAGAAAAAAAATACTCTATAAAGCTATGAAGTAAATAATCTATAAACTAAATACATAGACAATCATGTGGTATCAACATTTTTAAAAGTCTTTCTCAAATATATAGATCTTAACAGTGCTAGGATTATCCATGACTGTTTTAAAATTATTACATGTTGAGAGTATAAAGTTTTAAACAAAATAAATGTAGTTAAAACATGATACAATGATACTTGGTTTCATTCCTTCCTTATGCTTTTCTAGCTATGAATGGTTTCTGGAAAAAAAATTACCAAATAGAAAGCTTTGATTTCACCCTTTTCATCATGCAAGTGAAAAGTCAAAAATAAAATTTCTCAGAAATGTTTGAAGCATTTAGGTTGATCTAAAAAAGTCTGTGAATAAACACTGATAACATTTAGCATCTGACCAGGTAAAGAAAAGATACCTGCATCAGACTATTTTGAGAACAGCTATTTTCACACCTGTTCATAAACTTTAATTTGCCTTTTGCTCCTCAGTTGGATGTGTCCTTCACTTTGCTTCCTGGGAAAATACAAATATAGACCACGACAGCTCCTTAGTGCCTTCTAACCAGGACAATTTGAATTTCCATTTGCAATAATGATTTCATGAAAATGCTTTGATACAAGTAAATGGAAGCAAGCATTTAGGAGAGGCAAGTTTTGTTGCTCCACTTACACCAGCGATTTCCCATTACTTCCAATTCTTTTTCTAAGGAAATTTCCATGAACACAAAAATGGCAATACTTACATTTCAGACTGCTTTGTGTGAAATAACTGAAAAAAAAAAAATACAGCAGCTGGTATCAAATAGGTTACATTCTTCCTTAGAAGTTCTTATAGCAATTCTAATTATATAATAAAATACATTTGTGTGATTAGCAGCTCTGAGGAATTCTACTGGAAGAAGTGAAAATCCTTAGGGACTCCCTAGAATGGCTTAACTTTAGGAGCATCAGGGAGTCTCCATGAGTTTATTAAGATTTACTAAGATATTTACTCTTCTTTAGCTCTTAAAAGGGAAGATCTCCCTTTGAACTTTCCTTTTATTTGCCTGACATTCTCTTACAATAAAAAAAACACCTCTGAGCCATTCAAAAATAAATGCCTATTTAATGTTTTCTGCTGCCAATGATTTACTATACATATTTAACAACAGGTTACTTAAAAATTTTATCTTTCAAAATTACCAACTTGTAACCCTAAAGATAAAACAAATGGATATCAAGAAGCTGCCTTTTGCAAAACTCTACAGACTTCAAGAAAGGCTTCATGAAGTCTTCATGAAATTAAATTAGAAAATTAGTAAAATTATATAGTGCTGAACATCGTTTTCAGTTCAACAAGCTGGTACTTTAAAGTGCCTCATTTATTCAAAGAAAAGAAACTGGGTGTAACTGCATAAATTCCTTCCTGCTGGAGCATATTTGTCATACCTGCCTAGCATTGACAAGCCCAGTGCAGAGTATAAAATCCTTATACTAGGTCTGACCAAAAATTTGTGTGGTGCCTGTGGCCATAGGAGTTCAGAACAAAATGTAGATATAAAGCAAGGAATGGGGTGCTCTTTCTACTGACCTCCCAGCCTCCCTTTGGGGGACTTCACAGGTCACTGCTTTCTGTGAATTTAAGAAAAATGAGATTCTGAATAAAAAAATAACTCTCCTTTAAAGGGTTCTTTCACATTGGCCATCTCTTGCACAATTGATTCAAATTTTATAAAGATATCAATCACAGAATTTGCTTTCTGTTGCTATACCATGTACTCCTACAGGAACTTTTTTTTTTTTTAAATTTGTCATATATTTTAGCTAACATTTTTATCAAAACTTTGCATTACTCTTATTAATTTTATCTGGTTATATTACCTGGATTAGAGTACTTTAAAAATATAAATAAATAAATAAATAAATAAATATATACATAAATAAATGTGATTCTTTACTTTTTTACATAACCTTTCAGCAGATTTTATTGTACAGTAAAAATCAGTGTTTTACATGTTGTTATAACTCAAGGAAAATTGAAATTAGTTCGGACATTTCTGTAAGGAATCTAATCCTGTTTACAGCCACATGGAAAACCTAGAGGATGCTCACTTTGGATTTTGCATTAGTCATTATCCTTCCATTTGGCTATTACCACCATTTGTCGGGGTGCAGTGACAAAATTGCTAGAAATAGGCAGATTCCCACATGGTACAAGATGTCTCACTAGGATATATCCCTTCTTCTGAGTCGACAGTTACTATTTGTGGAGTTTTAGATCCTGTTTTTACCATTCAATGCAAATGTTTAAAAACGTGCTTGTAGGAGTCCTTTAGGAGAGTTCTTTTCTCACAGAAATTAATAGAAAAACTCCTACTGATTTTCAGCTTTGTTACAAGAAGAAACCAACCAAAATAACTCCCTTGCAATTTCTCTTTCTCTTTTTTTTTTCTTTTTGATTTTCTTTTGGCTGTCAGTTCCAGACACACACAAAAAAAAAAATCTATCAAAAAGGACACAGACTTCCTGATGACTCTTTAAAGTTCATAGTGTACATCATTCTCATCTTCTTCCCTTCCACCTCCCCTTCCATCATGATCGTACCCAAGAACCAGTTTCACGCCATGAAATGTGTTCAAACACTCAGTTTAATCATAATTGTCTCTTTTCATATGAAAGACACATCTTTTCCACAAACCTTCCCCCAGCCACCATTTTTTTTCTTTTCAAATCTCCTTTATATGGAAACTGGGCTTCCTTTCTCCCAGCCCATCTGAAAACACTGTTACCTATCCAACAACAATCAGCAATCAATTAAGAGACAGAAAGAAAAAGGACATTCCTGCTCAAAGAAACTTAATGGTGAAGGCAGATTCCTAATTCAAGTCAGGCACAGGCACCAGTTAAATACACCAGGCTATGAGGAGAAGCACAAAGCACTTTTAATAATTCATTTGGATTACAGTGTGAGGGGACACATTATCCTTCTGGCTCTCAGAAAGGCCATGAAGGGAGGCTGAAGGCTGGCATCTTCCAGAGGGGCCTCATTTGTATAGACAGCTGAAGAAACACATAGAGTCACAGAATAAATTCAGTTGGAAGGGACCTCAGGAGGTCAGAGCCCTGCTTGGTGCACAACCAGCTTGTTGTGTGGTGAATTCTATTGCTGCACTATGAGCTGTAGACAAATACCCAGCTGAAGGTGATGACATCAGATTCCAGTTCTGTGGCACAGAAATAGAAGCTGTCTCCTCAAGATGAAACACACTAAAGGAGTAGAGAGCACTATAATTTTGGGAGATTTCATTTCGAGAAGAGGAATTATTCTTATAGCCAGAAAGAGAAAGGAATATTTTTGGATCCTTGCGTATTTCAAACTTGAAAATAATTGATGATCTGTTACAATGAGTCCTATGCTATTCCTACCCTCATTTGATATAACATTAATTTTCAGAATGGAAAGAGATTTTCTGAATGGTTGATTAAGTTTAGACTGGACACCTTTATACAGGAATATAAAAGACAGAAGAGCAAACTTCAGCATCTACCATCAATACAGTGGACTTCTCCATGGAAAATCCTCTTGTTTATTTAGATAGATCACAACAGGCTTTGTCAGGATTAAAGGAGGAAGTTGTGTGATAAAGAAGGAAGAGAGAAGTCAAGGGAGGCAATATTCCTCAAAGTTTAGGCTGTGAATTAACAGAGTCTTGGGTTACAATGTAAAGTGTAACTAAATATGTGTTCTGCTGTTGTTGGATACTGCTGGGAGCCCGGGAAGCAGTCTTGGATTTTTCTCAGGCTGCTCAAGAAAACAAAATATAGCAATGATTAAGCACCTGCTGCACACATAGAGATGTGAGAAACGTGATATTTTCATGAAAGCATGTTTGACAGGGATGTTACCTTCCTTGCACCAATCAAATCATGTCTGTGCTCACTCCATGAACTACTCTATAAAAGTGTAGTTGTTTGTTTAAATAAACGGGCTTTTTCCTACCCCACTGCAGAAGGAGCTTTGTCACTCTGCCCTTTTCACCACCCCCATGGCCCAAATGCAACACTCTACCACCATCACTTTCTGAGGAGGTGTTAAAATGGGTGGAGCAGTGTTCCTTTATCCTCTGCATGATAACTCCCTCTGGGGAAGCAGCAGCTGCCCTGAGGGGCCCTGTCTGCTAATGGGCCACAAAATGACAAAATGGCTCATGGAATTTCATCCTTCCCCGCTCCCTACTGCATCTGTTGCAATTTTCCTGTCAGATTGCAGCTCCAGCTTGGAATGTCTCACAAGGCGCCCGTGTGGGGCTCATTCCTCCCTATGGTTTGCCCTCAAACCAGCACAAACAGTTTACAGTGAGGTTTACGTGTTCCTGAGCACCATCAAGCACTTGACCCAGACCCTGGAGCAATTTATAGCTACAGTTCTTCCCTACTTATCTAGTTAGTCCCTAACACATCACTCCTGGAGAAGAGACTGAGGAGAGAGCTCATTGTGGTCTACAACTTCTCCCTGAGGAGAAGCAGAGGGCAGAAAATCTCTCCATTCTGGTGGCAGGACACAAGAGGATGGCCTGAAGCTGTGTCAGGGAAGGGAGAGAGGTTCTCCTTCCAGCTGGAACTCTTCTCTCACTGAAGTGTTTTCAGCTGGCTGAACACTTTGGGGTTTTAAAGCAGAAGCGAAAAAATCAAATTCGGTTCTCAAGATCGGTAGCAAAATAATCTAGATCTTCTTGTACATTCTTTTAGTGTTAAAGATGAGTTACTTAACATAAGCATTAATGTGCTCTATTATGATGACTAATGTTTTCAGTATATTTTGCATTCCTGTGAAGAATTATTGGTGCAAGTACTGAAGATCTATAAAATCAGATTTATAATACAAGACCCAGAAGAATTTACTGGTATAACAATTTTAATACTCCATTCCCTCCCTCTATTGGTTATCCATTAAAATCAAGAGAAGGGAACTAATTCATCTTTTATGGTCCTCTGTTTCTAATATAACACATTCATGAGGATTTATTAGCTATTCTTTCTCTTAACATGTTGTTAACACTTCCTTGTCAGGATTATCTTTTTTTACTTGTGCTGACACAACAAAAAAATACAAAAAACACCTGTAAAAGCAAACTTAAGAGTCATCAATCATCAAATATATCATCAATTAAATTGAGAATCACAGAATGATTTAGTTGGGAGAGACCTCTTGAGACCTTCTACTCCAACCTTCCAGTTTAGCAGCAGGTGTTCCAGGTCTTTCTTCATTGGGTTTTGAACATCTCTGGAAATTTCTAGAGCACATAGCTCAAGAGTATTATGCCATTTGCTCATTTTATTCAAAATCAATGCCAAAGAAAAGAATTTGTCCTTCATCCCTAACATCTATAGAATAACTTTTCCTGACATTGTGCAAACAGTACCTCAATTTTTGAAAAGCATACCATGAATCCTTCTAGAGTGTATTAAACACTTCCTTAAAAACTAAAAGAAATTTTGTGGGGCTTTTCTGTTTGTTTTTGCTGTTGTCGTTGCTGTTTTGTTTGGTTTGTTTGCTGGGGGTTTTGGTGGGTTTTTTTTAGGGATAGGTGGCGTGTGAGCCCACTTTATCCAGAGTTAGGCTAGATCTTATGTAAAGAAAATACTTTTAACACAATCAGAAAGCAGGCACCAACTATTCAGGACTTCTCTTAGTCAGTTCCCACCACAGACTTTCATTTTCTCTCCTAATTCAAACCTGCATTTTAAGCCAAGAGTTAAATAATGAAAAAAAGACATTAGTATTGCTGGGTTCAACTCTTAAAGATTTTCTATACTTGATGAGCTGGAAATTATAAGGAAATAAGACATAAGCCCTTCCTATTTCCTGTCCTAAAGAAAAATTAAAAAAAAAATATTTATCATTTTCTACGTTCAAGTTTTTATTTTTGATATGTTCAACCTGGGACTTTTAGGCTACCACAGAATTCTGGATTTAATATAATCCAAAAAGGCCACGAGAAATCTCCATCCCAAACTCACCAATTACTTGTTGACAACATTTCTATGTGCACACTCAGAAAGAAAATAAATAAATAAATAAATAAATAAATAAATAAATAAATAAAAGACAGCAGAAATTTGGTACTCAGCATCTAAAATACGGTTTGAAAAGTATGCTAAAGAAAGTGACACTAAATGCCTGGTATTAGCTGGGTAATGCAAGAGGTGACAATGACATTCCTGGCATAAGATCAGCTCCTCTCAAACACCTGCTAGGAATGGAGCCATTAAAAACCAAGCAGCTTCATACTGTGGGGGTTTGTGCAGACATTTGCTTCTGGTTTGAGCTGTCATGGTTTAAACCCCTTGACTGAAGTTCCTTTGCTTCCTGGTTTTTTTTTCTTTACAAAACTTTGGAGAGTCTAACATGCAAAAACCACAGTGACTAGTATTTTTGTGAATGTTGACCAGTTTTCTTTAATTCAAAAGTTGTGCTGAATTTGTCTGATTATTGATTCAGAGCAAACCTGGGCTGTGTTTCAAGACTGTGACAATATCAGAGAATGATGTTGTTTCCTATTTTGTGAACATTTTGCACAACTTAATTTAGAATTCCTGTCCTCTTGAATAATGTTTTCCATTGCTTTGCCTTTATCTTTCCCAACACCAATTTTCTATTCCATTCAATATTCATAACAAATTAGCACTCAGAAGCAACTACTCCATTCCACACTGTAATGTTTAAGAGGAAGAAATTAGAGCTATTTTTATAATTTAGCCAAAAAATTTAAAAATATGTTAGTAAGAAACCTCATCAGATGAATTCTAGACTTCAAAATGCCTAAATTACTTTTCCTAAAAATCTCATTAAATTTTTACAAATTGCTAAATGTCCAGCTCTGAAGACAGCACAATGGTTAGAAGTCAGCAGAGAAGCAGTTTATGGACTGAACCTTAAAATTAATTGTCTTCACCAGTGTAAAGAGGCTTTTTCTGAAACACTTGATTCCAGATATTCATAAAAGGCAAGAGGAACAAATTCCATGCTTCCAACCCCTCCAAAAAGAGTGACCTTGGATTCCTATAATCAAAAGAGGGACAATAACTGGATTCATGCAAATAATTATCAGTTAAAATACATTAGCAGCACAGAAAACACAAATTCTGGTGCAGAACTCCATCACACACCTTTGGCCTTCAATTTTTTTTTGCAGTAATCTCAATTCAACTACAGGGGCCAAGTGTGTCTCCACACCAATCTAATGGATAGATCTTTGGAATGCCTTGGAATATTGGCTGCATGAAATCCAGGCAGTTTGATGGTGGCAAAAACCTCCAGCCTCTGCTGAAATTAATATGATGAGTATAAAACTATAACCACTCTTTTAAAATACTCGTTTTCAGAAACAGGCATTCAATCTGAATCTTTAATAGCTGCAAGTCACTGGCACATAGTCCTGATTTAAGTATTTGTGTAGTCCAGGGAGCATTGGATGCTCAGAACACTCCCTGAAAGTCACACAGAAATGCTTATTCAGTAAGATTCAGAAAAATAAAGATTTTTCTTCAAAATCCAGATTCTTCTTCACTAAATCCATAAAGACCATAAGCCCTTAGCTGACTAAGCTGGCATAAACACACAAAATAAATCTGTTAAGGGGAGAGGCAAGCCTGGAAAAAACCAGGAAGGCTGAGATGCCTTAAAGTGGCATGTGATGAGAACAGACATAAATGGGCACCACATACCCACATATCAATAATTCTGATTTGTTTCTCCACTATGGCTTTTCAATAACCTGCAATGTCCTTACAGTCCTTACTGTTAAGCCCCCTTAAATGAAAAAATGCTGCTACAATAAAATTAAATACTTTTTAATATAATTTTGTTGTGGTCTAGACTTCCTGATAAAAAAAATTAGAATAGTATTCCTTTTAGTAAAACTTAGTTTGTGTACAAAGCTGATCTCGTGAAATGTTTTAGCCCAAGGCAGAGGGCCAGGAACTAGATGACCTTTAAGATTCCTTTTAAAAAACTCAAACTATTGTCTATTGTCTCATTCTATGTACAGGGCTTTTAAAACTTCTTAATCTAGTCAAGTGTTAGCTGATAGTTGGTCACTGACAAGAAATACACTATGCCAAACAAAAGAGGCAAATCCACAGAGCCTGAAAACAAGACCAAAACCATGTAAATAAACTGTGGTTTGGGAAAAGGAAAAAAAAAAAAAAAAAAGACCCTTTAGCAGCAAGCTGAAAAAGTAATTTACAGGTGTAACTTTCAGTAAGGGTCAGAAAAAATTCATTCATTAGGATTACGGGAGGTAAAATTTTCTTATAAATATTACAGGACCTTTAAAAAGTGTCATCATTGTAAAATGGACTTAAATCATATTCATTAATTATTAAGCATTACTCTAGTTCTTCACTGATGTTTTTAAATGGAATTAGGTTTCCTCAACTAACTGCAGTAGCACATCACTGCTGTCTATTTATAAACAACTTCTCCTTAGGTACAGAAGTGCCTTTTCATGATGGTATCAAAGTAGGTTTCACTTTGTAGAAATACTTCTAATCTTAAATGAAAGCAATCCATTACTTGTGGAATGAAAGAGACAGATCTGAGAGTACCTATGAGTTTTATAGCATCCCAGATGTTCATTCACAATACACCCAATAAAACAAAGTCAGATTTATAGTTTTTTTTTTTTCTCTTTTAAGTGAGAATAGTGTCTTTATATTTTAAAAGACATGGGAAGTCTGAAAAAATGATGTCAGGACAGCTACCTGTTGATAACTGCTGATCTCTCTCTTGATTCCTCTAAGCTATTGATATTAAGCATTTCCAAGGTCAAATACAGAATCCAGTTTCACAAAGGTATTAAAGTTTTACCTTAAATAAAGAACTACACTACATGTCCAACCTAATCTACCTTATTACTGAGGGTTTAATCTTACTGAGGACATTCCACCATACTTCTGATCCCCACAAAAATGAAAACACTGCTAACGAAAAAAAAATAATAAAAAGTAAACTAAAATATTTGCCTCTTTAGAAGTCTGCAACAACCTCTATAAGCCAATCTGAGGATAGTTTATACCAGTATATACTGGATGTTAAATAGAAGTGCCATCTGTCTTAGCAAATTGTAAGTTCTGTATTTCAGTATTTCTATTCATGCAGGAGCAGGAATTGCATCCCAGTCTCCCCATTGGTATGCATCCACAGCAGCTCAAAACACAGCTTTAAAATGCTGTTCTTGGAAAGGTTAGAAAGTCTTCAGAAGGAAATTCTCATCCCAAAATTGCAATTAAAATTGTATTTACTTAAAAGAATCTCAAAGTTACCACATGATACTGCCATAAGGTTCTCCTCAACCACTGAAATTGTTTTTACTTTTCAGAAAAAATCCACTATTCTTACTTTCCAGAAAAATCTACTATTAACAAAGCTGCTATGATGAAAGGAGATAAAATTTAAAACATACTGTCCAAGATAATGCACTTACCTAAAAAAACCCTAGCAGAATATATCTCTAGTCTGAGACTGAACAGTTCATTCTTCAGGGAGAATAAATACAGAACTATTATGTAAGAAAGTACATCGGAACAATTCCTCTGGATTACGTGCATATGTAAAGGCTGAACTCTTTTTTTACTCAGTATAACGCCACAAACAGCAACCTGAAAATGAAAAGAAAACCAACACAGCCACTGCAACATAAGACAAGCAGAGCTTCAAAAAAACTGCTGGAGGTAAAGTCTCAGCTCCTTCAGCTTTGTGCCATCTTCAGACAAACAGGTTTTCATTCTGACCTCAGCACTCGTGTGCGTCAGCTCTTCCAGTACTATTTTTGCTTCACTTCTCTCATCTAACAATATCAATGTCCTAGAGAGTTCTGCCTGTTAAATTTAAGTGTATTTCCCTCAGTGCCTTAGGTTTTTGTCGTAAAGAATTCTTTATATTTATATCCTTTTTATATATGGATTATATACAGATCCAGAGTGTAACCACGTGTGCCAAATTGCAACAGGACAAGCTTTTAATTAAATGTCTGGTTTTAATATTGTTATTCACATCAATTGAAAATAAAACTACCATAGGTTTATTGTCTTTATGTTGAGCAGAACAGACCACTGCCCTGAGAGCCAAACTAGGCATTATGTACTTTTGTGAGCTTTGAAAAGCTACTTTTAGAGTGGGTTTTTTGCAATTATTGACATTACAATTCAATTTAGGATAACAGCACAAAAGCTAGCAATTTTAATTCAAATTTAAAACAGAATAGTAGTGAAAACTGCTGCCCAGACTTAGAGTTATTCCCAAACTCTCAACTGTAGAACCCAGTAGAAGGCCAACTTTTGCCCCTCCAAAAGGAAGTAGAAGCAGGCTGGCTGCTGCCAAGCAATGAAGTCACTTTATAATCATAATTTATTAATACAGGAATCTTACTCTAAATTGCAAGCCTCTCTGTTCCTTCTGTTTGAGTGGCTGTAGTTTGCCTCCCCCTTCCTCAGGTCAGTTCTTGCAGCAGGCAACAGCTTCCCAAAGGTCCCCTTCACGAGCACATTCAGTTTATTTACTAGAGACCCTAATTTTTCCACTGGTGAACATATACACACACACTCCCTTTGTAGGTCTTCTACTGCCACAAAATTCTTCTGCTAGTCAGGTAAAAGTGTCTGGATAGCAAAGGCAGAATGATGTCAGTAACATGCTTCCAACTTCTTCTTAGCCACCATATTCTTCACTTAGGCAATTCCTTGTTTTCAGCCTACAATTTACTGCAGACTGGATGGTCTCTATATCCTCACAAAATATTGCAGATCTGACTCAACCCTCTCTTCTTTCACTTGAAGGAATGTTGTCAATCAGGTTTCCATGACTCTAAAGCAAATCCTGATCATACAGCTTCTGTATGATTACACTGATTAAACTGCAGTCCTGCCATACAGACTCACACAAAAATATTTTCCAGTTTGTTGCCAGGCTGATGAGAAGACATCTTGAAAGTAGCCTCCCAAAACACACACAGGAAGAGCTCTTTCAGGGTTAAAAAGGGGTCTTTCATGTCGTAGAACACTGTGGGGCTGCAGCTGCACTTTTATGAGCACTTCAGGGAAAAGAAAAAGCCTTTTAAAGGTAAGCATTTCTCACTTTTAATTTCAATTGCCTTTGCTAAAAAAATGATACAAACATTTTCTTTCAAACCAAGCAAAGATATGAATCTTAATTGGTCCTTTTAGCCTTTCAGTGTGAGCCATATTTCTCAATATAAGAATACACACAAGATCAAGGCATTGTATTTTAACCCTTTTAACAGCCACTAAACTCTAACAAATATTATTTCCTGACACCCACTACCAGTAGATTGTGCTGAAGTAAAGAACAAAGTGAACTTTGCAAAAAGCAATTACTGTATTTCTTTCGCTCTCTCCAAAATCCATGAAAGACAGAAGCAATTTATATAGACAAGCAAACAAAAATAGTTTATTACAAATATTTCAATTGACAAAGAACTGAAAGATTTTAAATTGTCTGATGTTATCCTGAATTCTTGCCTGATGAATCACAGAAGGGTTTAGGTTGAAAGGAACTTCAAAAACTATCTCATTTCAACCCCCTGCCATGGGAAGGGATGCCTTCCACAAGAATAGGTTGCTCAGGGTCCCATGAAACCTGGTTTTGAACACTTTCAGGGATGGGGTATCCAGAGATTCTCTGGGAAACCTGTTCCAGTGTCTCACCACCCTCACAGTAAAGGATTTCTTCCTAATATCCAATCTATATTTACTGTCTTTTCAGTTTAAGCCGTTCCCTCTTGTTTTGTCACTACATATCCCTTTAAAATATCTCCCACCAGCTCTCTTGTAGCTCCTTTGGCTACTGAAAGGTGCAGGAAGGTACCCCCAGAGATTTCTCTTTTCCAAGGTAAAAAGCCCTCTCAGTCTGTCTTCACAGGAGAGGTGTCTGAGCAACCTGAGTATCTCTGTGGCCTTCTCTGGACTTGCTGCAACAGGTGCACATGAAATCCATTGCAAAAAGTTTACGAAATCTGGAAGAGGAGGGCCTTTCCCACAAGGTTAAGATAATGAACAAATGGCACTTCCTAAAACAGAGTAAGGATATCCTAGGTTACA
Source organism: Pogonocichla stellata (assembly GCA_026546895.1). Classification (NCBI taxonomy): domain Eukaryota; kingdom Metazoa; phylum Chordata; class Aves; order Passeriformes; family Muscicapidae; genus Pogonocichla; species Pogonocichla stellata. The sequence goes on along the minus strand of JAOTQZ010000248.1, from coordinate 910,738 downwards.
ATGCAAAGATGTGCCCAAAATTTTGTATTCTATCACCATCTGCTGAAACCAGGTGGGGCGGTGATCCTTCTTTCTGTGGGAGATATCCTCTGCTAATGGGCCAGCTGTTAAACCAGCTGGGGCAATCATCTTTACCTTTTCCATGACCCATCCTCCCTCCAGGAGATATCTCCTGTTAATGGCCAGTGAGTCCCAGTGCATGGCTGATAAAATTACATCATCCCACTGGGAGATGCTCCACCCAGGGGGAGGAGCAAAGCCTTTCCTAGCCAGATAAAAACTGAGATTTGGAACACCAAAGCAGCCCTTACCCACTGGTTTCCAGAGGACAAGAGCTTCCAGACCCTTCTACAGGATCCCTGCTTCAACAAGGGCACTTCATCTGGACTGCTGCCACCACCCTAACTAGCGGGATGTCAGGTTGTGTTCTGACTCTGTCAGTGGTTTTTCTTTTGTACTATTGCATGTATTTTATTTTTCCCTTTTTTCCTATTAAATTGTACTTCTGTCTCGGAGTGTCTCAGTGGTTTTGATTTCAAAACCATTACAAAGGAGTACCTATCTTCTGTACCTAGACCTGCCTGAACAAGGGCCTAGGACATCCAATATTGAATGCACGTCAACAAAGCTCTTGAATAAAGCAGAATTAAACCCTGCAATACAATTTTTAGCATCCTGACCAAACGTTCTCCTTCTTTTATGAGATAATTCTATTTTTATCTAGCCAGAAGCCAACTTTATTCTTAGTAAATGTTTTTGTAGGAAAGTAAACCAGGCCACTTTCCACATGTCAGTGTACAAATACACCTGCATGGCAACAGTACATTTAAATAAGAAAGTGCAAAACAGTGTGTTGAAATCTCTGATGAAATGAAGAAATTCTCTGTTTTCACCTGGAATAAACTCCAAAGTCAAAACATTTTAAGCACCTACTATATAACTTTTGATAGAGTAAACATCAGCTCAGTCCAAGTAAATTTTGGCTATATCAAGTCACAAGGTCACTAGAAACTCCCAACTCCCTGAGTCTGTAACTTCTGAAACCTGGTTTTACATCTTTTTCAACTCCAATATGAAGCCCTCAAATTGAGAATATACCGTTTTAAAAACTCTGATTTGTCAGAAAATTGTTTGAAAAGAATACCCTGTTTACCACATAGCTGTCTTGGCAATATCCTGAGGTTTTATTCTCAGTAACATCCATCCATAAATCTCATCATTAGCATTATACATTTCACAAGTTAGTCCACAACTTTTAAACACTACACACATTTTTTGTAGTCACTTTTGATTTGTCAGAGTCCAATACTCTCTTCAACAGGTGTGCTTGTTTGGGGTGGGATAAAGTTAATCTTTTTCATAGTAGCAGATACGTGGCTATATTTTGGATTTGTGATGCCAAGAGTACTCCTTTAGATATTTAGCTATTTCACATGTATTTTTTTAATATAAAAGTATATTTTAATATAAAAATTGCTCATTTGAAGAAAGCTAGTGCTATATGGAATTTGTGTTTCAGCAGAATGATATAAAATAGATTGAAATAACAATAGAGATGTAAGTTACACTCAGTAAAATACAGCAATTGCAATGTCTAGTTAATCTCTACTACGGATAAAGCTACAAAGTCGGTGCAACAACCAGAATAGTAGCAATGGAAGAGAAAGAATAAATTAGAGTTCCATTAAGTAAGTGAAACCTCCCATTCTAAACCACAGATACTCCCATTTTTAAGTAGAATGTATGTTTATATGGCTCACCCCAACAATATCAAACTGGGAAATCCTAGTGGGTCTATGGTGTCTCAACCCACATGTACTTCAGTTGAATAGCAGAGTATAGCATGAAAACAGAATTAAACAGGTTTAAAACCTTAAGACCTCAAGACTCCATAATCTCTTCCAACAAGAATAAAAATTCCAATTTATCCATAACCATGCATGCTTCAAGCAATATACTAGAATATGCCAGAATTATTCCTTACCAGGTAAATTCCATTTGAAAAATCACAGAATTCAAAATTCACCATGCCATTTTGAAAACTATGAAGTTGTCATAATCAGTAAAACAACAGGCTTTGTCATAATTTTTTTCAGAATTTCCAGTTTAACACTTTTAAACAATTAATGTTTACTTTTGCTAAAATTATGACTCAGTGTAACAGCTTTTTTTTTTGGAAGTAGAGCATTTTTAATAGATTTTAGCTACATTAAAATAGCACAAGTACTTAAATTTTTATTTTTGTTTTCCCTCTCCAGTTCTGCCAATTCATTTAATTACATTTGACTTTTAGTCGGATATGTGAAAATCATTATAGAGCATAAAAATACAAAGCTTTTACAAACTGATCTATCGCTTTCAGAAATGAAAGATGTCGAGGAAATTCTGATGTAGAAGCTATAAACATGCTGCCACTACCAGAAACCTGCATGAAGCAGGTAGAACTGAATTTGAAAGCACACATTTATGAATCCTCAGGGGTGAACACCATTTCATCCCCCTATAACCTATTTCGAAACAAGCAAGCTTATATTAAGACAACATTAACATGCTACTAGCAAGAGTATCTTGGAGTTTCCTCTGAAAAGACACTTGAAAAAGGCCAGGGTGATTATGTCTTTTCCTGGAGCAGAAAATGGGTTAGTGTAGTGCATGCAGCTTGTGATGCCTCTCTCACTGTGCCTGTTGCACAGTGCTTGCTTCTCTGACTGATGACACCTATTAAGCTCTCTGCAGCTTCTCTATTGCCTTTCTACTCTTATCCAATTCTTTCTGCTCAGCCAGTGTGCATATTTAGCTCTTTCAGGACATCAGCTGTTTTGCTTTTTGACCATATCAACAGCCAGACTACAAAGAACGGGCTTCTGACTAAATTCATCATTAAAACCACAATACAAGGGAAGGGAGCACTCTTTAAAATGATTCAATCTTGCAGTGATTAGGATTGTTAAATTCCTGGCCTTTAAAAAATGCTCTGCCTTTAGAAATATAGATCTTAACAACACAAACTCTTCATTTACAGCCCTTTCTATATAAATTTAATTAAGGACACTCCAAGAAACTGAAGTACAAAGAAAAGCAGTGACTTGACTGACGTACAGAAAATAAAAAAATTCTGTCCCTAACCTTAGCTCTTCAACTGCAGGCTTGCTGCTTACTCGTTGCTAACAGGCTAGAAGTTTTCTCTTTTATAAATTAAATTCCTTGGAAATGTCAGGTTTTTTCCAGGAACTCAGCACCACAGATCACAGCACCTTGTGTTATGCTGACTAACCACAAGAATTGCATGAACTGCTGTGAAAAGGTGACAAAACTCTTGAAGTGCTGGGGCTTGAGACACTGAAGAACACTTGACTATGTAAACTAAATAACACAATGAGCCAAAAACGTCATTACAAAAGCTCCCAATGCTCAGGGAGAGATAATATTTTACGATGTGGAACTTTTTGAAACATAATTAAAGTGGAAAATCTTAAAATGGCAAAAAAAACCTTGCAGCTTTCTAAAAACTACTGACAAGCAATTTTCTTCAAAATGGACTAATAAAGCTCCTATAGCCTGGTATTTTCTCCCTAATGATTGTATATGTAATTTTTATACAATTTTATCCAGTATTTAGACTATAATGATTGTCATTACTTAGGAGCTACTCAAATGAAGATAGCTATGCTTTTGTTATGCTTAGGTATCTATTTTAATTCATTCAAATTAGTATACTTCAAAGAATACATGTTTTACATAGAAGTATTAAGATATAGAGAACCTATTAGTACTCCACTGATTTAATGACAAGAATTTATATAAAAAAGAGTGTTCCTTGGTCATGAATACCTGATACTTGTCTTCTCAAATGACTAGTTCCAGGTGCTGTGGGAAGGTAAGGATCCTATGCTGGGTATTTATGAGATCCTTCTTTCTTCATTAACTGTTAAATTTTCATTGCTGCCACAACCCTTCTCCACAGTTCACAGTTATCCAACACCATTTAAAATTTTAATTAATATCTAGATCCAGAACCCACCTGTGGCCACAATCATATATAAAATCCACAAACGTGCAGCATTGGACTTCTTATTTTTCAGATGTTTTGAATTACTAGATTGTGGAAACTCCTTGCTAGAGGATAAACTGTGCATTTATCCAGTGTAGCTAGACTGCCTCAGCTCCCTCACTGGCTACTCTGGACAACCAAAGTCTTTTTTTATCTCTTCACATCTAATTAAGAATCTGATTCTCTGTCAGAGTGGGCCTAACTAAATGCCAGGCATGGAACTATAGGTTCAAGCTCCACCCAATAAAAATGAGCCTGAATAGAAAATATACCAATTAAATTTCTACTGAAATAAGAGATCACACATCAAGTATTGCAAGTTTTGTGGTGACCTTAAAGAGCACTTGGTATATTCTAATTACCTCTTGTACCTTATGTGATAAGAGCTCTGGTCATGGAGCTCACAAGCAGCTACTTTTTACAGCATTTCATCTAATGATCCTTATTCTTTAGGAGTTCATGAAAATGTGGATATTATTGACTGCTACTGAGATGATGAAAGTTGGTTCAAAAAAAATACGTTTCAGCATTTTGTTTTAAATTAAAAATTAAATAAATATGATTTTTCAAATTTATTTTCATCTATTTGCAAAAATGTATCCGTACCAGAAGCCTTCACTTTGGAAATTTAAGCTTCCAACATAAAAAGAAGATATTTCTCTTAGAAAATGTATTAACCAATATCCAACAATTAGGCTTAGCCATTTAAGCTTTAAAAAAGATGAAGCATCAACTGTACAAAGAAAAAACCCAAACCACTAAATACTGAAAAACCAAAATGTTAAGAGAAAGAATAGCTAAGTTTGAAAAATGAGAAATTTTCCAGATGTGTTTTTACATGTATATGTGTACATACATACAGACACAAAAAAAAAAAAAAAAAAAAAAAAAGATCACCCATAGCTCCCAAGCAGTATCTGATTTTTCCAGCAGTTTTATGTGAGTTTAGAATTAATTGGCACATTGTACCTCAGCAGCATGACATAGTCACAACCTAGAGACCATTTCTAATGTACAGACTTACAGGAAATATTTACAAGTCTTATTTCTTATTGCACAAACACCAGGTACAAATTAAGAAAATCCACCGTGTTGTAAAAAAATCCCAAGGAGAAAAAAATATGGAGTCAACTTCAGGAATCTGAGCTACTAAATCTTTGTTTCATTTTGGAAGCATGTTTGGATGAAGGCCAAAATGTAGAAAGGGTCTCCAGAATTCTCCCACACTAGAACCAGAAAGAAAAGCCAGGCTCAGAAAATCTGCTTCAAACCCCAGTGAAACAGAACCTCAGCTAACCCTTCCTACTGCAAGGCACAGTTTCTTACCCTCTGGGGAATTGCAATGATTGTTACAGCAGGGATTCCATTTTAAATACTCTCATTAAGAAATCTCAGGGGTTTTCCCTCTTCTTTTCTTTTCCCTTTCTAGTGGTGAACTGCTGCTAAACTAAACTGCAGCTTTGCTGGATAATGGTTTCTCCAGCAGCTCCACATTGCTTAGAGAAAATGTACACCAAACCCTGTAGTACAGCATAGTTTTCTAAAATCACACCAAAAGAAGCCTATTCACCCTGAACAGTGTAATCTGGTTATTTATCTCCATTTGGCTGCTGCTCCCTTGCAGTAAACCAGCATTGCGTGCACACAGTCATTTCCCAGTTCCTGCCTTTCACTGGAGATTTCAACCAGGCACAAAAAAGCTTCATGGAAAACACGTGTATGCTGCAGATCAGCACTGGGGCTTGCAGGCAGCTAAAAGCTATTGCAGCACAGCAACAAAAAGAGCCACATGCAAAATTAAAAAATGTGTTTCGCTCCTCCTATTATAGTGCATTCATATAAGTTCTCTGCATAAGAACTAAATTTTATTCTCACTGCCAAGATAGAATTTTCTTCAAAGTACTGTTCACAATGCATAGAACTACCATTAAAATATTTATCATTTTAAGTGAAAATACTTTCTATGAAGTTTTCCAAATATGCATATATACAGATACATAATTCTAATAAGATACATAAACTTCCTCTTCATAAGAAAGCACCACAAACAGAAAAAACAGTGTTTTTGGAAGAAGGAATTTATAGTTTCAGATTTGCTTTTAATAAAGAATTTGAAGTCACTCTATTATTAACATTCTTTATCTGATTCTACAAATAAAGGTTCTTTTGTGTTAACATATTTTGCTAGACTTTAGCATGTCAAAGCAGACAATTTGTGAATTAAGTTCTTGAAACAGATACTTTTCATGTCTAGGAATAGAACAAAATGAAGAACTGAAGTAACCAACTGCAAAAGATCTGTCAACAATTCTTTTATAAAGGCCCATTCTCAAGAGGTTACAATTATCACAGCAGGACATTTTTTCAGGAAAATAATTTTGCCCTAGATAGCTTTCTGGCTTATAGTTTTGGGTTGGGTTTTTTATTCCTCTCTTTAAATGAATAATGACAGTTCCCATCTCTGTAAGAGGAAAATTACACATTACTTACCACTCACACTTCTCTCAACAACCTTAAAAGGACCTCAGACTAGATTTCCCTCATTTCAGCTTCCCTGATATTTGAACTGAAAGCTTCACATTAACACACTATCATAAAATCTAATAATAAAATTCAGAGGTAAACTCCAATAGAATTCCTGGCTTTGAAGATTTATCTGTCTTTTAGATCACAACAAAAAAGTCTGGCTTTAGAGTAAAAGGCTACTTAAATGAACTTTTCTCTTCCATGTACGTAGATACTATCTCAAAATACGTCAAATAATGCAAAACATCCACGGGTTGGAGAAGGAGCAAATGCTGCTTTGCCCTCTAGCTCAAGGTTTAACTCAAAATTCTCTCAAGAAAAAGGCAAATCATTTGTACATTAGCATTTTAAACCACCAGGGAGAGCATGGCAAGGCTTTCCTGTTGCATGTTGTGAAAACTATTTTTACAGAAGTCTGGAAAGGGCAGAAATAATAATAATTGATTTTAAGTTGCCCGCTATTTTTGGAAATTGGAACAAACTGAATTGTATTAACCACAGAATCACAGACCATTCTGAGTTGGAAGAGATCCACAAGGATTATTGAGTCCAACTCCTGGCCCTGCACAGGGCACTTCTTGAGCTCTGTTGGGCTGGTGTCGTGACCACTTCCCTGGGGAGCCTGTTCCAGTGCCCAACCACCCTCTGGGTGAACATTTTTATCCTAATATTCAACCCACACCCCCCCTGACACAGGCCATTCCCTCAGGTCCTGTCGCAGAGAGAAGGGATATGCAACATTTCCCATTTTTCTGCAAGTTGATCTTTTGTCATTTTAAGTTATCCTGCTACACGTCAGAGTTCTGTCACACATTCTTTAGGAAAAATAGTTTGGCAAGAAGGGCACATAACAAATGCTAGAAGTAGACTTACTCAGCTATGTTTTTCTTCATGTTAGGAAGACAAAAGGATTCCAAGCATTAATTGTTTGCATTGCTGAACTGTTGTACTTCCATGCAAACACAGCTCTTCAGAGCACGTGGGGCTGGAGCACAGGACAGGTTTAAACAGCTGCCATTTCTAGTGCCTTGCTTCACTGCAGACAACTTAATCTTTTCCATACAAAATTCTCAAGGTCTTTTTAAATATGCAACAGCCATGGAGCCATTTTTCCTTGCTGTTTTCTCCTGAATTGTAAGTGCACTTGGCAAGAACTCAAAGCATCCATGGCTGCTGACGCCTCGTACACTGGCAGAGAAGGTGAAGGTTGAATCACTCTAACACTTAGGAATGGATTTGGAATAGCTTTTACAGGTTTGGAAAAAGCTGCTCACTCTTCACAGCCACAGAAATGTTATACTATACCCTTATACCCTGGAAGAGATAAAAACACACAATTTACGAGGAAAGCTATTGTGCTTGGTCGTACATTCTATTCCCTGAGCCTTGGCAACAAAGAAAGGGCTGAGCTGCCTTTGTGGGAGGGTGATTATTGAATTGTGCACCTGGCATGCACAAGACTTTTCTGCCTTCCATTGACTGCTGTGGACATCAGAAATGAATGAACCAGGGGAAGAGAGATGGTTTTAATACTTTGTTTCCCAGCAGATAAGTACCAAGCTGGGCCACTCCCTCCTGGCTTCAGGTACAACCTCAGACCTTTGGAGTTCTTGAAGCAGTTTATTTATATTCAGACCTCTTAAAATAAATACTGCCTCACTTTCAGCTGTCTCAGAGCAACAAAGCAGTATTTTCATTGCCTTGCCCAGGGCCATAAACTCCCTTCAACTTCAATTTTCACAAAAATCCTTCCTTAAGTATTATCTTGAATTACTTCCTCCTCCTCCCCTCTTCAGAGCTCTGCCCACCCCACTGCTTGGGCTCCTGGGCACAGCCCTGAAGGGAACAGGCAGCTGAGGATGCTTCCCATCACCTGTGGCAGCATCCATCAGCTTCATCTAGAAATTAAGCCAATAAGGAACAAAGCCTC
>JAOTQZ010000248.1:849347-902131 GCA_026546895.1 Pogonocichla stellata | reverse complement strand
GGAAAGGAAAGGAAAGGAAAGGAAAGGAAAGGAGAGGAAAGGAAAGGAAAGGAAAGGAAAGGAAAGGAAAGGAAAGGTGTTGGACTGACCAGTTTCACCTTTCTCCTTGACATTTAAGATAAAATTACCTAAAGCCTTTTTCTTAGCCATAAATTTGTCAGATTTCTTACATTTTAGGTTTCAGCCCTGTACAAACAGAAAGAAGGGGACATCTGTTACAAGATTAAATCCTTCTCATCCTGTTACCTATCCCCTCAACTATTTTCTGCCTGCCCAGTTCCCTCACAAGTGTTGCATATTTGCACTTTTCCTCTTACATACTGAATGACAACCCTGCATTGATCTGGCAATAAAAAAAATCTACTAATTTAAATCCCCTTCAGGCTTTTCCTCTGTTGTGACAACTTTGGGAAATCATCCAAAAGAATGGAAAATTATTTGGATGAGGAGAGGCATGAAAAAGTGTATCTTTAAACAGAACAAGTATATGTAAGTCCCATGTTCCTCCTATTTTAGAGAACTGCCTCCTTTTCAGGAGCCTTTCCAGAAGCTCTCTGGCCCCATTCTCTGGGGGGGAAAAGGAAGAAATAGGGATAAGTAGCTATGCCTCGACTACCATCAGTCCAAAAGGGCAAGCTAAAAGGGACACCTAGCCCAAGAGCCCTGAGCAAGATCAGCACCACTACTGACAGCACCACATCATGTGGGGAGTGAAATGAGATGTGGGGCATTGCCTGGACCAAATTAATCACTTCACAGGCGCCTTTAATGCCATTATTCAATCAGTTTGGGGTTAGCTCACATTTTTAACAACTTCCAAGTAATTGCCAAAGTTATCTGAGGATGAAGGTTCAGGTAAATAACTTGGTGCACATGGATTACTGGTGGGAGTGGAAAGCTTCTCCTTTCCTGGAGTCTTTCACCATATGGAGCTCTGAAAATTAAAGATTTTTGTTGTCTGTGTACTGTTCTGTAAGTTATTTGGGTTCTACTGAAAACAAACCAAGAAAACCAGGTGGAATTTTCTCTTCTTCCTCCTCCTTCATTCTCCATCCCAGGAGATGGTGGATGCATAGTCTCCTTATTGGAAATATTTCAGTTCCATTGATCATAACATGTTTCTTGTGCTTTGTTGCATGTTGTTCTTAACTAGACCAGTAAGTGCTAATATATTTTTCTTATCTTGCTTTTTACCACGGTGACTCAAGGAAGTTGGATTCTAGAGGAGTTATTTTAAATCTGACTTTAGAGGACATTGGATAGGATCCTGAGTTTCAAACACCTTGTTATGCCATCACAGAAACACATTTTGGTACTTGCTGTTTGAAGATACCATAAATAGCATAAATGATCTTTTATTCATAATTTACTGTTGCAGCTGATACACTTGGATTTGACTCTGCTTTTTCTTCATGGATAAATGCATCCTTTAAATGGTTTTGAACCCTTTTTAAGTATGAATTTCCCATACAATGTATTGGGACAACTGGTTAATTAGACCTGATTTCTTTTTTTTTCCCTTTTCCAAATTTTGCTTTAATGTGTACACTAGCCTGAGAATTATTTTTATTTTCCAGTGCTAATGATACCAAAACTGATACAGCTATTCACAAAATCAGCTACCAAAAGGTAGTGTTCCATGTTTATCTCGCATTTCCTCAGATAATTCTGAGTATTCACTGGAAACCACGTCCTGAGCTAAACTGCAGACTATAACTGCAACCAAAATGATGTAGAATTATGTAATTATAGAATTACAAAATGGTTTGATTGGAAAAGTCTTGAAGCTCATCCCATCCAAACCCCTGCCGTGGGCAGGGACACCTTCCACTGCCCCAGGTTGCTCCAAGCCCTGCCCAACCTGGCCTTGGACACTTCCACAGATGGAGCAGCCAAAGCTTCTCTGAACAACATGTGGACTGATCCTAAGTTATTGTCACAATTGTTATCCTTGAAAGTTATGAAAATTTTGGAAAATTATGAGTCATGAAAGGAGCTACATATGCAAATAAGACGATTCATTTGATCAATCCCAATTTCAGTGCTATTGACTGTATATTCCTGAGGAACAAGGAAATCCATATATCAAGAGTTGTCATCTCCAAAACCCACCAAATTGAATTAGTGTTAATTCACATTTCATTATAAAATTATTTTTATCAATCATCTCAGGGCTCTATGTAACAAAGCCTACAGTGCACAACGGATAAATAATGCCAGGAAATTAAATGACGAAAAATTTACAAAATACATTATCTAGATTAAACCTATGATTCTGCAGATATTTAAATTCAGCATGAAATTGACTCACAGTATTCCAGAAGGGGAAAAATTGCAGTTTGATCATAGAAGTACCCAGACTACTCTCCTTTGTGTCATCTCCCTCTCTTTGCAGGTAAGAGGTTTGAGGGATGACAGTAGATATATATTTCCCACGTCTTCCTGAGCATCTTTCAAAAGCAGACGTTAATAATAATAATAATAAATAATAATAATAATAATAATTTTACATATTCTCAGTGCTTATGCATTTTGAATAAGAATTATATATAATTAAATCCTTAAATCTTTAGGGTTTTTTCTCAGTTCATAACCACACAAACACAGCACTGCCCAAGACCCAGTAGCTGCAACTTCCGGCCTCTGACACATGGATCCATAAAGACCAATGACAATTCCAGTTTTAAAAGAGTTTCCAGCTTGTTCTATATATAGCTCTGGCTCAAAGCTCCCAATTTCACCTGAAATTAGCTCTCAAACCTTTCTGAAATTTGGAAAAATACGACATTACACACCTTAATTTTCTGTGAGTGTGTCAGCAATGAGTCACCTTACCCCTGGTAAAAGCGGGCGAGGCACAAGCAGTCCCGTCTCCTGTTGTCCCCCTCCTCCTTCCCTGCTCCATGGAAAAAGGAGCTCGGTGGGATTTCTAAGAGTTAGTGAGGTGGGGGCTGAACTCGGGCTGTGCACCAGCCTGAGCTCTTATCAGGGAGAGAGCAAGACTCCCTGCACGCCCTTCTTTTATTTGTGTGGCCACTTGTGCAAATTCATTGTGAGTTGTGCCCTGAATCCTCTTTGTTAAAATGTTTTGTGCTGGAAAACAAGATCTGGGAATGCTTTAGTGGATACTGGCACCTTCATGCAGCCACTCTCACAGGGGGTTTCATGAGCTGCCCCAACCTTGCAGACAAGCATGGGGCAACTCCAGCTACCCTAAACGTGCTGTAGAGAAGGATATTACAGAGAAGGATGTTGCAAGGATATTTACAGATAACCATCTTCTGTTTTCTCAAATATAACTAAATATTCTCTTGCTCAAAATGTCTTGAAAATTACTCATTCACAGTGGCTTTGTCTGCACAATCCCGTTCTCTCAAAGCTCTCCTCCATGCACACACACACAGTGTTTTTTGCTGACCCCTCCCTCCCCGGGTAAAAAGCATTAGAGCCACCACTGCTGGGCACACAATCAAACCAGGCTGAGTTAGAGCAGTTGAGCAGATTATACTTATTAGCCAAGTGACTGCAGCTGACTTTGTACACAGGTTGGCCTTTTTTTTTTTTTTTACAATGACAAGCGCAACACTTTAGCTTAAACCTCTGTGGAGATGATTTAAGTAAGGATCGCTGCTTTATGATTTGGGCTTTGAAAGTGCCTTTCTGTGGTCTCAGTCAAATAACTTAATTTTACCCCATGCTGTTTCATAAGCTTTCCTCTTAAAAAAGTGAGAACACTTGTTTGACATGAAGGACCATAAAATAATTAAAAATGTTTTTGTTAACTGTTTATTTGAAGTGCTGAAAGGAGATCAATATGTTGACTTGTGTGAGCAGGTACTGATTTGCACGAGTAGATATTTTAGAATGTGAGCAGTGTTAATGTTTTTTTTTCCTAACTCATTAATACCCACAGAACACTGAAAAAAAAAAAAAAAAAAAAAAAAGGGCTTCAGCCACATAGAAAAGAAGCTTGGCAAGCAAGCAGAATTTATAAATGTGCTTTCTCAGGTTGTAGGAAAAAATGGTGTTTGAGTCATGGTAGCTGCTGCAGGAAACTGGTTGGTAGACATATTTTTTGGTTTGCTGTTGATTTTGAAGTGGTCTCCATTCAGAAAATAAAGTTTGCGAAAAAAAGTTAATTTCTTTGAGAGTTCTTCCCTTTTTTATAAAAATGCATTTTAAAACTGCTTTAAAGAAAGGTTTTCAGGTTTCCTTTCACCAGGTAAGCAGGTTTTTTCTCTGATTTCTTTCATCTACTTGTAGATCAGTAATTTTCTCCCTAAATATAATGTGATAAAGGAGCACTTTCCAGGTATTGCATTTTTCTTCTCTTTTATTGGTTTGGACATGACATCCTGAGGAGGACTTTTTTTTTTTTCTGAAACTGCATTCAGAGTGCTCTATGTCAGTTTTACGAAGCTAGGCATAGCAACATTTATCTGACCTGAGCATCAGAGAAGACTGTAGCATCTAGCTCCATCACAAGACTCATTCACAAGGCAAGTCCTCATGTGGCATAACACTAATTAAAAAAAAAAAATAAAATAAAGGAGAAATAAGGTGTATTCCAGAGTTCCCGAGCTAAAATCAATATTTTAACTGACGCCATTACTTTTTCCAGCTAGTAAATTTTTAGGAAATTTAGATATAGTAATGATACATTACTATTCCATTTTTGCTTTTCTTAGAGATGGACAGCTCAATTTAAACGTTGTTCTTTGCTCCTCATGGTTTGGAACTGGTCAGGTAAGTGTCAGTCTTTAATATGCCAGTTAACAGACGGTAAATTGTAAAAGAAAAATTTAAAAACAGCCTAATCTGCATATGATTTCACATGCCTAATTAGGAACATGAAGAAAATCCACTTTTCATTGTTCAGACTGTGAGGAGAGAGATGCTACTCCTAAGGTGAGAACAGTCTTTGTAAAGCACATCATCCCCTATTAACACCCCCACAAAAGGGTTGCCACAAATCTACTTTACAACTAGAATCACAGCAATATTTTGGAGAGGGTGGTGATATTCAACTATAATAGAGCTTGACTCACTACCCAGCTCCTCATTTTTTTACATATTACCTGCTTGTCTGTGAAAACCATATCAAAACATACTTTAGAAAATTACACTTAAGAGTACATCTATTGGATTTTACTATCACTCTGTCTATGATGATGGTAAATAATACTTTCTAGAAAGTATTGCTGTGTAATGACTCACATTGAATTGCTAACAAAAGGGAAGTCAAAATGCAGCCAATTGTCCTGTCACAATCTATTCCTTTCTATTAATTACTCTTGCATTTAGCAATAAATCTTGCATTTAGCCTTCCTCCTGGTTTTGAGTGGAGTATTTAAAATAAAAATTCAAATAGTACACCATTTTTCAGGACTTAATGTTGAACATCATCTTACAAACTGGTCCTGCTACAACTCTCCCTCCCAGAACATAAGAGAAATCTAGTTAACAGGAATGCTTCCTTGAAATCTAGCACAACAAACAAGGGAGAAATTCACCTTTACTCTTTTATTATGTGCACTTTCAAGTGCTCCTAGCATGCAACACAGCAAAATCAAATTTGTGGAGTTGGTCAAGGATCCAAGTAACAGTAATAGCTTTATCTGTTTTGTTAATCATGTCTCAGTCACCCAGTGGCTATTTATTAATTTTTATATTTCTTCAATGACCATAAGCTCTATAGAAGCTTGCAAAAAGATGAAAAAAGAACTTGCTGCCACTGTGCTTTCTTCTCTAGCTGCATTTGAGATTATGGCTGCCTTGTTGAACAACTCATTACCTGCCACATGTTTCCTCTGTATCCACAGGGGGGAAAAAAAAAAAAGAGAGAGAGAATGTAAAAATAAATACTGCTTACCCCCCAAATTATTATCTAATTTATTTCACTGCATTCCATCGAGGTCTTTGTATCCAGCACGCCTTGCACAGCATTAATAAAGCCACAGAGTTGATTTATTTCCCTGTGTTTAGCCACAAGAAGAGGTCAAGTGTCTGGGCAGCTCCACCTGTGAGTCACAGCACAGTTTCTGCCCCCCTTGGTCTGACCCAGAGTACTGAGCCCCCTCCAGTGCCTCAGCAGCTCTGAGCAAGGCACTGAGGAGAGGGAAATGAGAGTGCCCAAGCCAGCCTGACTTCCATCCAGCTGCCACCTGCAGCACGCACTGGCACTGGGACACGAGGCACTTTTTATCCTCAAATAATCCTTCAGGGGTCAGGCGTGTGGGTGTGAAAATATTGCCTGGCAGGCCACCCAAACCTCCATTTCCTCCTAGCCCTGCACTGGCTGTGTGATGGAGAGAGGAGCTGGTGCTCTGGGAGTGGAGTATGAATGCTTTCCTGCAGGGATCTTTGAATGCCCCTAGGTACAGCATGGAAAGTGAGCTCTCCTGCAATTCTTCCCTTTCCCTCCTTCTCATGCATTTCACTCAATTATCTGTGTCTTGCTGTCCATAAATTACATTTTGGAGGTCTTAATTATGATAACATGCACCTTTACCTTGAAATCTAATCAGTTTTTGTCACTGCAGTATGCAAACATACCATATGTTTATACAGTTAATATATCTTATGCAATTACAGAAATTAGAAGCTTCTAATAACTTCTTATGGAATTAATATTATCATAATTTTATCATTTTCCATAAAAATTATTTTGTATGAGAAAACATTTAAAATAATATGTGAATATTTAAAGACCCCTGTGAGGGTCTTTAACTTCTCTTAGACAGACAAAAATATACTAAGCTTTAACAAATATATTGAGCACTCCCCCCTCCCTTGTGCTTAAAGCACAAGCTTCATTCAAATCTTACAAAAACTTAACCTGTGATCATTTCCATCCTTTTTGTTGATTACCCTGTAGCAACATATATGATTAAACAGATCAGTGCATAATACTAACAAAAAAAAAAAAGAAAAAAAGAAAAAAAATCCTTAAGAGCCTTTTAATTATTATTGTAACTTTTGGCTAATAATGTTTCCATATGGAAAGTGTCTCTGCACTTAGAAAATATTTGAAGACAATACTGTCAGACAAACAGCACTTGAGAAAGAAATCCTGACATCTTCCATGGTCTCCCACAGAAAAGTCATGAAAAGCTGGTTCCTGAAAACCATTTCAACAGAACACAAACGTGATACTGATGCCAGCAGCAAAGGCAGCCCAGAAACCTGGGCTCCTGAAAGGTCTTTGTGAACCTGTACAACACCAGGGATTTAGCAGAATCCTCCTGAAAAGGTGACGAATGCAAAGTCTGGCACCATGCAACCTCCAGGACATATGGCCAGCAGATTGCTGGTAAATATTTAATAAAATGAAACATTAGTCTCCCGTGTAAAACCTCTGCCATACAAAGAGGCAAAGGCACAGCAGCAAAGCATGTGCTCTTTCTGGACAATGCTGCTGTTTCAGGTTGCCCATGCCCACAGACTAAAATTAAAGCTCAGTCTGCTGCCACAGGGTAATAGAGCTCAGCAGAAGAGGCCTCTGTAGATTTTCCTTTTGGTTAAACCTGGCTCCTGGGGTTCAACAGCTTGACAGCAGTGTAAAAGTATATTGCTTTTGCTGGAACATCTGTCTTTCAAGCCATGACTATTCCTCCTGTAAAATCTTCCCTGTCAAAGCCAGTAGAATTCAGGTGTTGGGCTTGCTTGGTTTTCCCCTTTGTTAATATCTTATACTTTATCTAAGGTGTAAGGTGCAGTGCAGGTTTGGTGCTTCCAAACAGAAAATCATGCAGCACATCTCAATTTGCTGATCACCACTGATAGAAGGCTGGGTTTTGCAGAGGGCCAATTAACTTTTTCCTTTCGAGCTGTGATTGAAAATCAGAATTGGTTTAGTAGTAAAATTAGTTTAACAGCTTCAGTTCCAGAAAAAAAAACCCAAAAAACTCCAGAAAAACCAGCAGCTCCATTTACAACTTGAATGAATGGTCAGAATGCAAAATCACATTTGGATGTACCATGCCAGAATTGTGTGCAAAATTGCCAATCCAAATCCCAAAATCATGGATGGTTTTAAAAATCTTTACTTTTATGAACATTTTATTAACTTTCATGAACGTTTTATGAATATAATGAACACTGAGCCCAGGTTGAATTTTTTTTCAAGTTTTCATATTTTTGCAAATGTAGGGTCACACTTTTTTAAGTATATTCTAATTTTAGACCCAAATAATATTAATTTCATTTCTTCAGTTATTTCTTGATTTCTACAGCGGAATTTTTGAGATACCAAGTTGCCTGAACAAAAAAAGTTTAAAAGCAATACAAGATAAAAAGATCCACAATACAAGATCCATTATGAAAATTGGCAATTAGCAGCATTTTACATGGGAAGTATAAACTGTGCTTGCCAGATTTCTGTGGAGGAATTAATCAGCCATGAGAAAAGTCTGTCCCAGCCCATTTGCTGGAACTATTTCACTTTCCTTTAGAAGCAGTAACTTAGTGCTGTGCAGACGTGTTACAGAAAATTCAGCACTTGAATGGATAAATATGTGAATGGATATCCTGGACAAATTGCAGGGTCAGCCTGTCTATCTCAAAAGTTATTATCCAGTCACATTTGAAATATATTTCACTGTCAACAGTACAGATTAAGCTTTTTTGAATTGTTCAAATTCTCCTTACCCTGCAAAGTAGAGATACTTCTTTTTTTTCATCCATTAAAAAAACAAAAGCAACGTTCTTTTTAAAAATAAATTCACCCTTCAGGGCAACAATATTTCTTAAGGACAGTCAAATCCCAAAACTGCAATTGTACCTTTTTGTATAATACTATAATCTTTGAACACTCCACACAGTGCTATTTAATTGTAAGTAATTTTCTGGTCAGCTTACTTATTTCAGCACCTCATTATTCACAGTCAAAATTTCAGCAAAACTAAGAACAAACACATATGCAACACTGAAAAAAAAAAAATTCCCGGCATCAGTTCAAATTAGCAATAACATTTTGAACATTTGTTATTTAAGTTTGTGTAATTATTTCCATCTTAGAACGTGTAACAAGGCAACTTGTCTGATTTATCTTCATGACATCTTCCACTATCCAATCATGTATCAAGAAAACATGAAAAAGTCACATTAGAATAGCATCTGTTAATATCTTTAAAGTTCTGAAGCTACTAAACTGATACCAAATGCAGAGACCACTAGATGGCATAAAGCAATAAATACAATGAGAAAAAACATAATTATACCCCTGATTTCTATTATGGTATTTACTGGTATTTCTTTTATGATAAAACATCACAGGCTCAGAAAACAGATTTTTCTTTAATGAAATACCAATAAAAATTAATTTATTTTTTTTTCCTTCTACATGCAAAGTACTATAGATGGGATCTTGAGGACACAAGCTTATCTAAGAAACTCAGGTTAAGGCTATAAATACAGTCTTAACTCTGTCCTTTAAGATTACCTATTCTGTTACAACATTACTACCTATTCACATGCTAGTTCAAATACAATACAAGACATAGTTTGGGTTTCTTCACAAAAAAAAAAAAATAATATTCAAAGTGATTATGCCTCACAGTCTGAAGAAAACAAGGCAGAGAGGAGATTTATTGCTCTCCAGAACTACCTGAAAGGGGGAAAGGAGCTCAAGGTGTGCCTGGGGAGGTTGAGGTTGGATAGCTGGACAAATATCTTCACTGAAAGAGTGCTTAGGCACTGGAAAAGGCTCCCCTCGTGGAGTCAGCCCCAGCAAGCAGAAAATGAGTGAACATGACACCTCACAGTATGATTTACTGGGCACGGTGGTACTTGCTCACAGGCTGGACTTGATCCTGCAGGGCTTTTCCAGCCTCAGTGATTCCATGGTGTCTGCTAACTACTTCACAAGAGAATTTTAAGGTTGAGACCCAGTCTGGGAAATTTCTCCAGCACTCAGGATCTTCCTCAGGACAAAGAGAAGTAAAACAAATCTCAAAAACATCTTCCCTTCCACCCCTCTCCTTCCTGAGTTCTGCCTCCTCCATTGTTTCCAAAGGACACATTTACAGCTGAGCTGCTCAGGCCAAGGAGAGAACACTCACTGCAGGAGCCAGAAGAAGAAAAAGTTTTGATGTTTCTTACACTAAAGTCTCTCTGGAACACAGGACAGTGTTGAGGCACTGCAGGAGTTAGGGATATCAAGTAGATTTTACACACTTACAAGATACAGTCTTCACTTACATTCAAATCTCTGTTTTCTGTGTTTACACTCTGCCTCAGTTCAGCACTTTTGTGCCCATATTTTATTTTTCTATCATTTGATATTCCATTGGTGCTATCTGTAATGGTGGTAAGGCCAAGACAGAGCAGGCTCCAGAAACAGGAACGAGGATGTTCATGAAAATATTTGCTAGCCAGACCAATGGGAAGTGAAAACTTCATAACATTAGATGACTCTTTTTTATGACCCTTTTTTCAGAGTGTGCTGCTTCACTTCTACTTTTAAATGGTTTCTGTAGCTGAACCTGACAGTTATAAACCAATTTTCTTCCAAAGACAATTTTTTTCCAGGAAGCAGGGACAGTTTGTATGACCAAAACGAAATTATTATTTTCCCCATACCTGTGTATCTATTCCTTATACACACACACACACACACATATATATGTATACACACATATTCCTCATGCTCCATATATGCATTATTCAAATGGGTATATGTACTGAAATACCTACAGGAATATTCACCTATGCTTACCCACATACATGTGTTTTCATATCCTGGTGCACTGGAGGAATCAAAAATCAGGAAAAAGACAAGAAAATATTATTTGTAGAGAGTGGGGAAAAAGCCTTTAGCATAAAGCAAAAATACAAAAAAAGACCATTTCATTCTCCATAACATTTCCTGATAGTTATGAGTTCTTTATGACAAATTTTTAGTCAACTTTTAGGGGAGTTTAATTAGGTGTTCCCTGTAAAGTTAAAGCTATTTCCTGTGTCATCATGCCTCCCTTCCCTGGATTAATACTTTCCCTTTCTGCTTTCTCCTTGTGCTTTGTGCTCCTTACTTACCCTATGTTGAAGTCTACTTTTACATGCTACTTAAAACTTTTCAGCAGAGATGTTGAACAAAATTCTTTCTGTGAAGAATATGTCCAATTTGGTACCTTCATAGTCATTAGGGTTAGTTTTTATAAGTGGCCCAAATATCATAATAGATTATGGGTTTTAATACCTTAATACCTTATTGATCTCTACATACAGAACCTCAAAATTAATTTAAGCTTGAGAAGTGTCAATCTCTTTGACTAATAAAACTAAAACCTATTTGAAATCAAACAATTTGAGCCCATTAACTTTTTAATAATTCTTATTACTATAAAAAATTAGACATGGCTGAGCTCTCATTGTTCTTCTGCTAATGTGCTGTCCTCAAATATTGTGCTTATGCAAGCAAATTATTATATCATGAAACATGGCCTTTCATGACTGTGTATCCATAGGCCAGCCCAGTTATGAGCAGCTATGGGAAGTCTAGTTACAGGACATAAATTGTTAGTGTCTTTAATTTTTTCCTTCTAATATAGTTTTAAACCAAAATCTCCTTCACAGCTAATTGAATGCAAAGGGAAAACAGATGTTACTTTATTTCATTACCTGTTATAATCTTCACTGAGTAATAGGTTATTTTATTGAAACCTTACTGGAATACTAAATGATTCCCATCCTGTCTGTACTGATATCCCACAACAGCCTGAAATTGTTTCAAGGACTTGTTTAGATTTGATTTTATACCTCAGTGCTTATGCAGCAGCTTCACTTGTTCATACAAAAACCATGATTTGTATTTCAGCTTTAAAATTAAAATTCACTCTGATGCAACTTGAACACTGAGCCTGCAGCCAAAGAGGCTATAAATAATTTTTAAGTGTTTCTATAAAGGCTAGGGCAGGTGGAAAAGCCAAAACCTACTTTCAGTTATTTGTACATTGGGCTATCTGGGAGTCTGTGCAACACAAAGATAAAGGAGTGCAATAGAAAGTCTTTCTGCAACTCTTGATTAAAATAAGAATCAATACAATCAAAAAGGCTCCTAGAAAAGACACCTGTCCTCTAGGTACCCATGGTTTTTGATAAATTAGTCTGGAACTGCACAACAGGTCATAAAACAGAATTCTAATCTACCAGAAACTTATCTGCTTAACATTACTTAAACAGAATTTAGGAGTTCGTTTTAAATTTTAATTTGAAAAGACTTTTAAGGAACGCTCCTAAAGCTCCTGGAAGAAACAGGAGAGCTGTTAGAGAGCCTGCACATTGAGAAGACTGCAGATACT
Organism: Pogonocichla stellata; assembly: GCA_026546895.1. Lineage (NCBI taxonomy): Eukaryota > Metazoa > Chordata > Aves > Passeriformes > Muscicapidae > Pogonocichla > Pogonocichla stellata. The sequence continues at coordinate 889,832 of JAOTQZ010000248.1, read as the reverse complement.
GGGATCTGAGAAAGCTGAAGACCACACAGATTACAGGCTTCCTTGAAACTTCATCCTCACATGGCAAATTTAATGTTTCCATATAAAGATCTTCAGTGGATCACACTTAATATTGAATGAACAAACTTAAGTAGCAAATTGCCTGCCCCTTTAAGTTACTCCAACTAATCAAAATTAAAGTAGCTCTAAGTTTGTTTGTATAGTAGAGAAAGAGTTAATATTCCAAACAGAAAATATCCTCCTCTATCTTCATAATAAACCCCTCAATGCACACTCAACACATCCTAGTTCACCTGCCCTGTTGTGCCATCTTTCTCACATGTGCTGGCAGTAATTTTTTTCTGAGGTAATTTTTTTTTATATAATTGCTAATATAGGGTTGTGTTTTGGTTTTGTGCTGAAAATGGGGGTGAAGAAGGAATAGGGGGGACACCTGGAGCGGTGCCATGTGTCACCAAATCACTACCACACACGAAGTGGCCCTACCTTCCTTGAGATGGCTGAAGAGCTGCCTGCCCGTGGGAAGCAGTGAATGAATCCCTTGTTTTGTTTTTCACGTGGCTCTTGCTTTGCCTAGTAAAGCATCTTCATCTCGACCCAGGAGTTTTCTCGCTTTTACTCTCCCCATTCCCTTTGCGTCCTGCTGGGGCAGTGAGTGAGCAGCTGCCAGGTGCTGCTCCACCACAGCCACGTGAAATCACCACTTCTGCCACAGCTGCAGGACTGGCAGCAGGCACTGAGACTCTTCTTCTGGCATATAATCGTTGGAACCCGAAAGAGAAAACTACAAAATGTGTGAGACCTTCTTGTCCTCCCTCTGCTCTACCCCCTTGCTCTTTATTCCCTCCTGTGTGGAACCTGGTAGCTCCAGCTGTGTGCTGTGGTTTGTGGGGCTCAAGGCACAAAAGGATGAATGAGGAGCAAAAGGAAAAACACCAGAAATGTATAGGGACTGCTCCCAAAATAGCTTTTAAAGCCTTTAAGGATAAAAAAAAAATATCATGAAAAGTCACGTTTGACAGTATACAACCATCTTGAACTCTTCAATTCTTCATCTGCTTTCTGGAATTCTCACATATAAAATTTCCCTTTTCCTTTAATACACCAACTAATACTCCTTCCACTAGATCTACACAAGCCAAAATTTCTGATTTCACTCAGTTTTGGCTTTGGGATTAATAACTATTGAAAAAAAGTAGAAAAATTTCAGAAATTCTCATTCAATTCCAGCTTGATGGGCAATATTTAGACCATCACTATAGACTGGTAATCACTTTTCTTCTTCTTGAAGTATATTAATCACAAAATTGTTTCTTAAAACCAAAATCAAACTCTCAAGACACCAAAATATCATATATCACCAGTCTAGCTTAATTCAATTCACTCTTATCTGGAAATTTATACATCCCAGTAGAGCTTTGAGTAAAAGCCTTTTCTTCAGGATATTATATTGGATCTACAAAAGCTCAGCCCCATAACCCTGGTTATGTCTTTCAGGTACATATGCCTTATGAGCACTGCTGAAGTTAAATGAGCCATGTCTGCTCCAAAATCTTAATAACACTACTCTTGGGTTTTTATTCAAGTTTCCTAAGCTGAAAACAGAAATAACAACAATGGATTCCTCTATAATTAATATGTGAAATTTTGCAAACCTCTTTCTGCACAAAAAGCAGAGCATTGGCACCTTAGAGCAACTTACATTAAACTGTTTTGAAAATTGAAAAAGCAAGTTGGGCAAATGAATAGAATAAAGTTCTGGATCATCACAGAATCAAAACTCAGGGAACACACTTATGTCTCCAGCAAAAATTATCCTGTTCTGTACAATAATACACCATAGATTCCACTTTCTAGGACATCCATGTTGAGGTCTCCCTTCTTTCAGTGCCCATCATCTGAAAATATCTCACTGTATATATATTTATTAAGAACTTGGGATAGACAACTGCTCCCTAAAATGGGGGATTTTGCTGTGGAAACAGGAAATAGCATTTGTTTACACTTGCCACAAACAATTTTATTAACCTTGAGCAAACACTGTACCTCATATGATCACAGTTTGCCAAATGAAGCACTACAACCAGCCTCATTAGGTAAAATCCAGTTTCCTCTTCAGGCAGTACAATGAGCAACTTCATTTGTTGCCAGATTACTCCATCTCTAATTTCTTTTGCCAAAGGAAGTTGGAATTGTCATGGAGCTGAAGATGCCACAATGAAAATGGGTTGGCACAATTCTGTTGAGAAATTACTTCTCTTTCATGAGAAATTATTTCTCTTTTATGAGAAATTTCCAAGTCAACATAATGAGCAGTGACTTGAAACAGAAATGTTTCTGACGTATTCCTGCCTACACCTGGGTACTCCAGGACATCAGGATACTCCAGGAAATACCCTAGTCACATTGACATGCATGCCTTAAGAATGGAAGGGAATACAGAAAATCTTCTGAGATTTAAATTAAATTCCTTCTACTGAGATGAAAAGATTAATAGAAACACTGATTCTTAATGGCCACAGTCCCCATCAGAGCAGTATTCTGGTAACTCATGACAGATCCAGTCCATCCCAGTGGTATTAGAGGTACCACAACCACACCTTTGAAACCTGCTCCTTTCAGGAAATGCTGTGACTCTAGAGAAGCATGTAAAACCTTGGACTGCCAGGTAATCTTCAGCAAAATGTTACATTTTATTCTGGCTTTTGTTATCTCCTGACACTGCTTTTCATACAAAGACTCCTTTCTTTTGCTAAAGGTACATCTCAGACCCTTCGACCTCACCAGAGAGTAATAAAGAAAACAGACCCCCCCTCCCTTTTATTTTCTTTTTTATAACTTAAACAGGAGCATATAGTAAGGAAATAAATAAGTAGGAAACAAGTATGTTTTCAATTTCCTAAAGATACAGCAACTGAATCTACTTCATTAAAAGTGAGCTGCTCCTTTGTATTCTTCCTCCCTATCCTGGCCACTGGCAAAGTTGCATTATTATCCTATGAGTCATTCTTTCTTCAAAATATCTCTCTGGGTAGTGCTTGTTAATTAAACTTTCTCATCCTCTCTTCCTCTTTCTCTCTTACAGTTGTTAGCAGTAGTCTTGTGTCCTCTCTTTTGAATAGACATCCATATGCAATCTCCCATTATTAGAATAGTAGGAAGGAACTATCTTTTACTATGTGCCCATTGAGCACACCATTACTAATTATATCAACCATGCCCTGTGAGTTCTACTGAGAATTTATAGAGTAAATTTTCTTCATCTCTTCAGGACAATGTCATCCATTGTGCAGTGTGTCTTTGGTGGCATTTTAGCTAGTGGATTTGAAAGGTTCTCCAGTTTCACAAAGAAAAATGTGGAACATCTGTCCCTTTTCTGTAGATGTGACTCTGCAGCAGCTAGAGCAGCCTGCTGCTCAGAAATGCAGAGTAGGAAATAAAATGTCATTTGAATACTTGTGGTAATAATAGCCTGGTGGCAGTGCCCTAGCCAAAGCAAACACCCGTCAGATGTGTTTCTAGTAAAGTCATACATACTGATTTCTTGATTTCATTTTTGTGAAAGAATAGCAAAACATTTTTCACGGAAACTAGGTTTGATTCCCAGCCATATAAAGAGACATATGTATTTTATTATGAGCCTGTCCTACAAAATGCACAGAGAAGTAACTGAATGATATACCTGACTACAAATGAAAGGAAAATGCAGCTGTTATTTATGCTCAGTGAAGCAAATTCACAGGATGGCTCTGCAGAAGGCCAAGAAGTTACAGTTTTTATCCATGTTCATTTAATGCCTAGCTCTGTACAGAGGAACAGCCCCAGCTTTAAGCATATGGTGGGATAGGGAAGGTAAAATAAGACTGAAGAATTGCTGGCATACTGGAGAAGCAAGGTAAGCAGAGAGAAAGCCTGACCTGAGTAACACCTGAAGCTCCTCACCTGAAGTCAGACCTTCACCATGGAGGCTATTGCAGACATGAATAATTTGAAAGAATGAGAAGCCCACAATCAGGGCAGAACGGGAAGGTAGAATCCAGCAAGTGGTTTAACCTAGGCCAAGGAAATCCTGGAGCAAAACCAGAAAAAGTATCTACCTTCTGAAAAATCCATCCAGACCTCATCTGGAAAGCCACACATTCTGGAAGCAGAGACAAAGCAACACACACTGGTGTGTTCTGGGTCGCTATGGCTGCCTTAGGTCTGGCTTGGGGAATCCCCCAAAGTCCCTTCAAGACCCACATTTCCATGGATTCAGAAATCAGATGCAGAGAAGGAGGCTAGGACATTTTATGTGTGATTTTTGATCTTTTTATTTCTGTCACGCACGAGCATCAAAAGCACTTGTTGGGACTGCAGTTGTCAAACTGTAAGTCAGCAAGTGAAAACAGCTGTCTATCCTCAGCACCAACAAACAGGAATAGATCTGTCATCATAATTACAGCTCAGAGCTGGACTGTCTTCAAATACCAGCAACAGTCTGCACTGTGAGCAGTGTCAAATAAGCCTGACTCAACTGGTTTAGAATCCATTTTTTTCTAGAGAGCATAATGACAGCCTTTCTCTTCTGTGAAAGGCTGGAAAACTTTCTGTGTAAGGAAGTCTGTTATCTCTCATGTTAAATATTTCATGACTTGCTAAAAGAAATCGTTCTAGAAATCAAAAAGTGATTTACACATTTAATAAAATAATTATGCCATTTGTTTATGTGCACATAATTTTAACTTGATTACACTCCAAGAGCCTCGTTTCCTTATTACAGCAGTAACTGTCTTCAGATATTGCTTTATGGATCCCTCACAAGTGTTTATTTAGATACACACAATAGCTCAAGGCATTACAATGGAACACTGATATTTTCATGCCCAAATTGTTACACATTGGCAAGAAAGCCAACAAGAGATATCTGAAAATACGTCTTGATTTAGCAGTGGCCTAGACAAAGATGAATCTTATTAACAGTGCAATTTTATAATGTAAATATGACATTGTCAGTAGATCTGGGCAGCAGATTTACAAGGAATATTACAATTCTCTGAATACCAATGAATATGAAGAAGAAACAGGAGGAAAAGAGCTAGAGACAATAATTTCCCTTGGAACACAGAAGAAGCAAGAACCAAAAATAAGAGTATTTGAATCAATTCCCAGCCTGTCTTCTGAACCAAACCTGTATACTGACTGCCCTCAGGAAAGCAGATTACAGATGTGCAGATTGCCATTTTGAAATTACAACTTCTAACAGCTGTGCTGTAAGGATATAGTTTCTCTTTGGTCTGGCTATTGTTACAGCCAATTCTCGATAGCAGGCAAGCCAGAATACTCTGCTTCCCATCATGCATTACTTCTACATTCCCAAATTTTTAGCTGTCATACCAGCCTGCCAGACAACCAAAGCACAAAAGCATTCCAGTAAAGTAAAATCATAAAGCAACTGAAATTACAAGTCACCAATCCATATAAACCAAACTGGCTGTATAGTCAAAAACTTTTGCCTTTCAAATCTTCTAGCTTAAGGGTTTGTGCATATCTGATGTGAAGTTTTGTTAAATATGCACTTTCATAACAAATGGTGCTATTTGTGATGTGGAAAGTGCACTACTTTTGAATTACTACATTATTATCCTATATTACTCTAAAAGTAGTTATAATTATAAAAGAAGGAAGGAAAATAAGTATGCAAAAAGAAGTACTATGTAAAAGGAAAATGGGAGCAAGACTGCAGTTGGTTGGTAATTTCAGAAAAGAATAAACAAAAAGAGGAGTTTCAAATTCATCATCACAAGACCAAATAAATATCTTAGTTTGATTTGATTTTTATGTATATGCATGCTCCTGAAAACTTACAGCATGTTCTGCTGAAATTTTTAATTACACAATTCATCCTTTTTCATTTAAAACCATCTGAAACAGCTCACTGGAGGAATCTGTAAAAGTTTTAGGAGACTGCTGCAGCAATACATTTGAATTGAACAGTCCTTGTAATTGTACCTGATGGTTACCAATGGGTTAAATGAACTGAAATAGTGAAATTACTGAAATAAAATCTGATGATGATGCCTCTCCTAGGTCCAGATTGCAGAGTGTAAATTCAAGGCTAAATTCAATGCTATTGTCATTTCCCTTTCTCCCTGGCAAGCCCACACCTGGTTCTTGGATACAGGAGCCAAAGACAGGTATGAAAGCTTTTTGGCCACTTCATTATTCTCCTTCTAGACACTGGTAGAGAGTTTCTCCCTCTGACCCACAGCTCTCAGAAAAGGATGAGCCCAGTTTGGTGTTTATAAATGCAAACATAACTGTGCACACGTGGAAACACACACATGCTATGTTGCATAATGCAACACAGTAAACGTGGCAAAAGGTTTTATCTTAAATTCAGCTGAGGGTTGGAGATGCAAGCAAGCACGAAGGGAAGATGTGGATTTACACACAGTTCTTCAGGAGTGGTTTTCACAGCATCACAATGTATACCTGCCTTGTAGACTCCATCAGAGGATTAACTGGAGCTTCTAACCATGCTGGAAACAATGCAATTATGATATAGAATAAGCAGTAGAAGCAGCTTGTGTATGTGCACATCAGTTGGCAATTTGAATCTTGAAATAAGTAGCTGTTATTAATTGCTACTCTTTCTTGTTTAAGCTGTCATTATTCCATTTCACATTGAAAATCAGTAAGATGTCAGGAGTTCATTCACATTTCTAAAAGTCATTTTTGTTTCAGAGAAATTTGGGATCTCAGAAACACAAATCTAAATGCAATCTCAGTGTGGTTTACACACTTTCTTTTTCAGGGTTTCTTCATAATTTATGGGTCAGAAACAGAGAGAAACTTGTATCCATTCAGGATCCACTTCCAGCTGATGATGAAATGTTGCTTTTTATAATATACCTCTGATGAGGTTTATAAAAAGAAGAATGGTATTTTCTATGAAATATTAAGTGTCTCTGTATCTTTAGTGTACTCCAGAACCACACTGATTGAGAATTAATTTTTCAGGCTTGCTTTCCAGAACAGAGAAGCTGCATTTAAAAGAGGCATTATTGTTCAACACAGTCTTCTTCCCCATGAGTAAGGTTTGCAGAATCTCCTTCAAATTCCACACAGGTGTGTGTGAGGAATGTGCAAGGAAGTGGGAATAAAATACAGTATGGCAGATCTACAAAAGATGATCTCAAAATCAAAAAGTATCATGTTATTTGTAGGTGTGAAGCTAAGGGAAGACCTTTGAGATTCAAAAAAACTATTATTTGGGATATAATAAGCCACAATCTCCACTTGTATTTATGTCACCCAGTGAGAACAGATAGATACCCTCAAAAAAGAACCCTGAAACCCACTCATCTTTTATGTCACCTTATATGGAGAAAGGAAGAGAAAGGATATATTTCAATGCCATCCTGAATAGATGGTGAATAAGTCTGTAAGAGTCATGAATATTTCTTAGATATTCTCTTTAATCACATACACAATAATGTAATTAAAGGTGCAAAACCACACCAAAAATTGAAGTCTTGTCTAAAGAAGTGGTGATTTACAAGGAATTGAAAACACAAAACCTGGCTTGAGCCTGAGTCATGTGGGGCTCAGTATACTTCTGATTTTTTGCCAAAGGCAATCGTAATAATGTTGAAAAATATTACAATTTTAAATATTATTAAACTCATTAAGAACTTGTTTTATAGCTAAAGTGGATGTGACAGCAGAGAATAGGCTTGGATGCAACTGTGAATCATGCCAGTTTTCACTTGGAGAAGGTGCTCTCCAAACAGCTGAGTCGTGCTCTGTGATTAGGAAAATGAGCAAAACCAGTCCCAAGGCAGTTTCTGCCAAGGGAACAAGTTCCCTGACCCAAAATTGCTTTTTGCTGCTCTGCAGGTCCTGCCTCCTGCCAGCCATGCAATAACCTGGGACTCCCTCTGCAGCTGAGAAGGAATGGAACTGAGAAGGAGGAGTGGTTGGACAAATTAATGTGAAGCCTCTCAGTTTCAAAAGTTGCCAGAAGCTTGTCAATAGTGATTTAAATATGTGGGATGAGCCACATCCTGCAGACGTCATCTTCTTCATCACTTTCTATATAGCTTATTTAGATTATACAACAACTTCTGAGTGCTTAAATATAGATGTGAGGAGTCACACTTGGAGAAAACAGAAGATAATTAGAACATGAGAGAAAAGCATCACTTCTTTTTTGTAAGAAACACCATTGTGACTCCCTAATAGAATTTCTACTTCTGATAGAGCTCATGAGCTCTTGTCTTTAAGTGCACAATTCTAGTTTTTCTGCTTTTTGATAGAAAATCTGTGAATTATTCAGAATTATTCTTTTTCCCACTGCTGGTAAAGGAGAAGAAGCTACAGGTTATCCTCAACTAACACAGTCTGCATTTGCCTGTAAAAAAAAATAAAATAAATAAATAAATAAAAATATATATATATATAAAATATAATTTGAAACTTCCACTAATAAAGCTGGTCACTGTAATTTATTTCCAGAAAGATTTAAAATAGGACATATACTTCCTCATGCTGTTGACAAAGGAAATATTTTCTAAACAAAGGTTAGAAATAGCTAGATACTTTCCTTAGTCAGACCCACTAAACATCATAAAACAACTCTTTTTTTTCCCCTAGGTATAAAATCTGTGAACATATATTTTATCAGAGAATCACTGGGTTTTACAGGGCTTTTTTTTCAGAGAACTAAAGAACAGTTTCTCTGGAATGTTCATTATTTTTTCAATAATTAAGAATGAAGAAAAACACACAAATTAGCAAATGTGATCAAATCAACGAAAAGATCATTTTGTTGCTTTGAGATTGTCAAAATAATAACCTCTAGAAACAAATTCAGGAGATCTACAGTAGCCCTCACATTTCATACTTTAAATTCTCAGTATACCTGCAAATTTTTTATTCTGACCTTTCGAGTCTGAGCTCAATAATTCTGACCTTAATAATTATTACTAGGGGGTAATTTTCATTTTTACTATGTGTTTTAATGAATTCCTCAGAAGGTGAAACATCCCTTTTCAAAAGCCCAGCCCAAGTTATATGAACCATCTAATTACCACACACATTCACAGCCTCGTTGTTGATTTTTGTTGTTTTTTTAAAATAACCCTAAATTAACAGGTCAACAATCCACAACCTGTTTATAGAGCCAGCACTGAACTAAAACACAAACTTACAACCCCCTTTTTTTCAAGGCAATATTGATTTCAATTTCTAGCCTGGAGACCTCTCAAACTCTAAACACTTTATACTTACACATTCTTTAGTTTAAAGATTACTGTACCATCCCTAAAAAAGTTCTGACTTAAGAGTGTGGTGGAAAAAAAGAGTGGTTAACAATTAAATCTTTTGTATAACACTAGGGAGAGTTTTTGCACTAAACTGTGCATCCTTTCATGGTTTTCATTGGAATCAGAGAAACACTAAGGCAAAGAAGCAAATCCAGCAATCCAGTGATTTTAAGTGGCAAGATCTAGTGTAAGACAGAAAATTATTAGTATTTCAGGCAATTTTTTTCTAGTTCAGTTCATCTATGCCTGTTGTAAAAGTGTCCCATGAGTTTCAGTACATTCAGTGAAGGAATGAAATATGATTAACTCTAAGCAGATATTGCTGAATCAGGCCTGCACACATAAACATAAAGGAAATGTTAATAGCTCTGTCCAATTCTCTCCAGGATAAGTACTTTCGAGGAAAATGTTCAAAATTGTGTATTTTAAATAACTATTTAACATCTAATAAACAACAATTTGTTCTGTAGAATAGACCTCAAAACAAGGTGTAATTCTGATGCCAATTTTCTACTTTCATTCAGTGCTAAAAATCTTGTAATTGATGAGGTGCAAATAAGCATCTTTTCCAATGCTTCACTTGGCTCTGCACAAGTTCTAGGTTTCCTAGACATCTTAAGGACAAAAGATACCATGTTGCCAATAGATATTTAAAAATGCCTTTCTTTTCTTAATGAGAAAAATCACTATTAAGATAAAAGTTAATTCCTGAATCACAGCATATTACATTAACACCATGCTCAGGAAGGATACAGTATTTACTGTCACCTCTGGAATTTCCCTCTGTTGACAGCAACTCTTAGAAATAAAGTGTCCTCTTTACCTTCCCAGATGCACTTCTAAGGCTTCCATATCAAAATTACTTAGAATAAGTGCATAAAAGCAGAGATGGCACACAGCATCTTTTCTCCAAGTGAGTTCTCCAGACACTGCACCAAGCAGATCATTTCCTTTTTGAATATTTACTTATTTTCATTTTCCCTCAAAACAAAACAGATCTTCAGCTGCAGGTCACTAGCAGGGTGCTGGAGGTACTGAGAGCCAAGTTCTGGCTGCTTGCTTTCCAGAAGGTCAGCATCAAGATCTGTACCAAAAATCACACTCTACAACTTTTTATGTACCAAAAACCAGACTTAAGGACCATCAGCTAAAAAAAAAAAAAAATAAGAAAAACTGTGGTAAGGGCTCAGTTCTTTGAAAGAAAATGAGTGGCATTGTGCTGCTTGTACAAATTGTACACAGCATAATCCTCCTTGAGGCCCTGACAGAAATGTCACTAAAAGGATTTCAGGACCTATTCTCTCCTTTGTATTTGCTTTGCTAGTGGAGCAGGTCCCATACTGTGATTCTGCCTAATCTCCTGTGTTATGATGCAAAATATAGCACTCTACATTCCATTTACAGTTAGAAGTTACAGGCTGCAGCCTTTAAATGCCTAAATACTTCTCTAAAGAATTGAGTCTCTTATATTCTGCATCTTTTTTGATTCCACATAGTTACTTTTCTTGATATTGATCACTATTTCATGTTCAGAGCAATGCCTTTATAGGCACAGCTGCAATACATATAATAAAATAACAGATAATAAACAATAATAATAAAAAACAATTGACAGTGACTGAATGATGTTCTGACACCAAAGTCCACCTGATCAGGCACAATCCTCTTCATATTAAATCTGACATTCTCTTGCCCACTACAGTGAAGGATTCCTTTTCTTTACCTGCTCTCCAGCTCAGCAGAGAACTTAGGAAGGGCAGGCAGCACATGATACTGTGACAAAAATAACAAAGCAGAATACATCAATGGAACCAGAGGCAAAAGTAACCTCACGGTGCTGATTCACGTCATAGATGCCAACAACTCAAAAAGTTGCAGTTCATGAGTTTGTAAAGGAAAAAAAAAAAAGAGTTTTGGCCCCCACTCCATGGCTGCATGACAGTAATTTAGTAATTCTTGATGTAAAAGTTTGTCAGATGCATATTCCAGGCAATACCTCCTCCCCCTCGTTGAATCATATAGGCTGTGTCCTAATCAAATTATATTTTTGAAGTGTTTCCTCACTGAATCCCACAAGATTGTTTCTCATATTTTCCCCCACACATGCTTCTGAAACTAACTATCCTGAGGCTGCCAGCAGAGCCTTCTTTCTTCTCTCTCTTCCCTACCCCCCCTTTCTTTTTTTTGAGGGGGCGAGGAAGAGAGTCATAGTTATGTTCGTCATTTTTCAGTCCTTCACAATCTGCCCTGTCAGCTGACAATATCTAAAAATATCAGGAAGACCAATGTTTATTTCTGTCATTTCAGGATTATGCCTATTTTTTAATTTTTTTCGTAAGAGTCACCATTTATTAACGTCAGGAAAACTTGTGTTCAGGTCTTTTGTGTCCTGCTGGACTGTCAGTGATCTCCCCCAATATTTATGAGGAAGCTCATTGATGTCTTCCAGCAAATGCAGTTGGAGACTCCCCCCTAAAACCAGGGAGGGAAGGCAAACTGGAGAGCAGCACAGCAGAGACATGGAATCACTCACTAAGCTGCTGCCATTTGCTTCCACATCATTAGTCAGTGATTAATGCACAAGAACAAAACATTATGTCCTTGGTTGCCCACTGGTTACCCCTGCTTATCACAAGCCAGTTACATCATACCCTGTTTTTTATTTACAATGGACTCACTATTGTCTTTTGAATTATTTCCAGTTGTGTCCCAGGAGTTGTTCTCTGTGCATTTGTAATAACCATGTACCACCTGTTTCCTCCCAAACTGGCTTGCAAGGAGGCATTTAATTCTCTTGTGCCCAATCATTTGCTAAAACAGGTTTCATTGCTGGGTTACAGCCTGTGCTTTCCAGAACTTTTTCTGGTATTCTAGCAGAATAAAGCAGCTGATAGCAGCCAGATCTGCATCCTCAGCTCTCCCACAGTTCCTGCCACAAAACCTACAAGGAGAGCCAGGGTCACAAGAAGAGATGACTAGGGAAGGCTGAAATGCAGCTGTGGGGCTAGCAGCCTTGAGGGATTCCTTGTGCAAAGGTGTAATTTGGGTAATTTCCACCATATGGAGCACCATGGGCAGGAGGTATTGCCTGGTCTCTGGAAATGTGCAGCAAAGGAAACAGGTGACCCACACACAAAAGAAGGCAAATTAGGATGGCTTTTATCAATACATATTAATAGTTTCATCAATTAAACAATCAACACAACAATATTTTAATATTAATTAAATAGTATTAATCAAACTATTAATATTATTAGTACTTACTAATAGTTTTATTAAGTAGACTGTTTTCCTGTGGGTCTCATGTCCTGGGTAAAATCAAAGACAGTCTCTATGGACTTCCTCCCTAGCACAGCACTGATCACAACCAGTCTCTCAGCAAACACCTCTAAAAACATCTGTTACTGCTGAGGGCTGGGTCACAGCTGCCACCCCAGCCCAAGCTGGCTCCACCTCATCATCTTCCTCATCACAAATGAGTACTCTGAGGAAATACTTGCCAAATGATAGATCTTGTTGAGCCAAGGAAGCATGAAGGTCTAACTCTTGGCAGCAATAGGAGGTCAGAGATGAGCTGGAAAGCACTTTTTTTTTCCCAGTCAGGAATGTGAAAACAATCCCTTTCTATTGGCACAAGCAAACTCTCTGTGACAAAGAACATGCAAATGAAGGAGGACACTGGAGAGGGGCTTTCAGAGAGTTTTCATTGAAAACTTTGCATACTCTTTATCAGCCACTTTTTTTAAAAAGCCATGCACAATCTGAAGTAGCCTGGGGATTTAACTGTCACTTTTATTTTTAAAAGGATCTCCATCTACGATGACACATGAGACACAACACAGTGTCAATCATTATTTCAAGCCAAAGCATCCAGATTTTAGCAGGAATTGGTTGGGAGAAGATGGAAAGGGGTTTTGAACACATTCTAAAGTACTTTTTGCAATATATACAAGGCAGAATGTGCACAACAAACCTGAAACAATTAGAAACAAACATGAAACAATTAGATATGCACATTACTATTTTGAATCTTGATTAGGAATCAAAATCTGTAGAGATGCACTCTGTCTCTCCAGTGCACCCCATGTCCTGTAAGTGTAGAGTGTGGGTTTAAGCCTGAGCAGTGCAATTATACAAGTGTCACCACTTGTGGGAATAAAAAAAAGCCTCTCCAACATCATCTTTTAAGTGTGAGATAATCAGTCATTACTTTATCCTGGCCAGGATGCTATTCCAGCCAGGATGTGCAATGGAAATGGTTCCATCCACACATGGCAGTGGAAATCATTTCATCACACTTGCCCAGGTTGTGTAGTGAAAATCTTTCTGTCATGCATGGTTCTTTACCAGACTTGTCACGTATTCATACATCAAAAACCCAAAGAAGTTCTCATTCATTGGTTCTACATTGCACAGTTCTTTGCATTTGATCTCCTGCTGGTTACTGATCCCTTTGCCTTTGATGCTGATTTGGTCCTCATCCTTTGGTTCTTTTATTAATATTTTCCCAGACCAGCTATCTCCAACTGCACCAGGGAATGATGCCTGTAAATGTCTATTTATCTCCTCTGTATCTTCTGGCTACTTCCAACCTGTAAATGCAAAACTTTCAGAATCTAGGAATCTTCTTTTTGTTGGTTGAAAGCCACCAGGCCTCACCCAGTGAAACTCAAAACCTTATGAACAGTCTTATGAAGAGAAACTTTAATTCCCCACCCCTTGGCAAAACAAACCCATGGCTAAAGTTCCTTTAAAAATTTAAAAGTTATGTGGTTTACAACACAAAGACTACAAAGCCTTCGTCATGGGTTTGGAAAGAGTTGGGGCAAAGTGTGATGTTAGTTTCTTTCATTAGGAAGTCTTTAGTGAGACAGGCCCCTTGTCAGGGCAATGCAGCTATTAGAAAGAAGCAGTGTACCTGTTTCATATAAATGTTTCTCAGCCTTGCACCCTCAGAGTCAGGCCAGTTGCTGGAGCTTACCTGGAAATTAGACTTGTGAGGGCTTTTCTGAGTGTGAGGCTGAGCTGCTAGAACTGCCAGGGACTCCACTCTCTGATGTACCAGCTAGTACAGACACCAAGTGTGCTGCTCCACTTACTGGTAAGAACCTAAACAAACAGGTCAATTAAAATTTGCCAAATCAAATGTTTGTCTGGGCATGATGGACTGCACTTGGGAAAGCTCAGCTAGATTTGTGAGCTGCCATAAAGCCTTGGCAGGAAATTTAGTCTGTCTGGGCACTACCTGAATCTATCTGAAGTGGTTGCTAACATCATTTCCCTCCTTCTCTGGAGTATTTTAGAGATAAAAACCAGGAGTGATCCCAAGGTGTTTCTATAGTAAGACAACAGTTACTCAATCCAGTGTATATCAGAGCAATCAATATGTATCAACTGGACTTGTAGACTAGTCCAACAGCCTAAACTGAGCTTAAACGACTGGAATTTTTTCCTTTCATATACCATATTGTCAGAATCTACAATTGTCCTGGTTCTGGCCACAATAAAGTTCATTTTTGCAGCAGACAGAGGCTATACAGTGCCACCTCCCACCATGCCAGGAGTGGGATCAGTTCTTTCAGGTTTTGCAGGGTGCTGGGTTCTGTGAGGTGAATCCTTCCCCTCCCTTGTAACTCTGCTATTGCTGCTTTCTTACTGATCATTTTCCTATTTTGTTGCTGTTTCTGGTAAGTTGTTCTTATTTCAAACTGTGATCTTTACCTTTCTGTGCCTCCAACTCTCTTCTCCATCCCATCACAGGGGTGGAGGGAGGGTTTGGGAGAAATGAGCAAGTGGCTTGAGGTCTGGGGTGTTTCAGTACCATTCCTAAGCCACAAACACACATCAAAATTGTATAAATCATGAATTTCACTGCACAGGTTCCCAGCCTTCTCTACAGCCTTTCACAGATGTGCACTTCACCCTCATGCCAGTAACAGTTCTGTGTCCTTTGATCTACTTACATTTTGCTGCATCCCTCTCACAGGCCTAAATCCTACCAGTGGCATCTCTGTTTTCAGCCAAACATGGAGCAGGGTGAGTCCCCCTGAAAAAATCCAAACAAACTCTCGGTTACCACTACTAATATCAGGAAAATTAGGGATGCCCACATGTTTATCCTGGTCTTTGTTTATCAAACTGAAGATGGAGGCAAGAGAAAGTTAGTGAGACCCATCAGTCTGCCAGCTAGATCACACTAGAATTTCTCCTGAGCAGCTGGAATAGGAATAGAGATGGACAAGAAAGCTGCATCAGTCATATTGGATGGATGCTAAAGAAGCAATTAGGCATATCCAGCCTAGACATACAGAATAAATGGGAGGATCCAGTAGCAGGGACAGAAACAGAAAAGATGGGAATAAGTATTAAGGAAGCTAGGGAGAAATGGAGAATTAGCTGTTCAAATAAATTACTGTTCATTGTCAGGATTAGGAAACAATCTGGCCTTTCAAAATTGCACCATGACTAACAGATAATTTGGAGAGATATTGACAATATTTGTGCAGGTCAATTTGGAGGAAAATCTGTACACACTCTAAAAAGAAAATAAAAGTAATATTATGATTAAAATAATCTTAGGTTTGATTTAATTAACAAACAGTAAGTGAGAAAATCTCTGAAGGCTGTACGAGTGCACCCAATAACAGAAATTAATAAGTGGAGCATCAACATGACCAAGAGAACAGGGAAAAAAGTTAAGATGAGGCAAATTGTATGAAATTCTTATATAGAGGGTTTTTTACTCCACTGCTATTCCCCATATTTCTACACCCTCACCACTACAGACGTCATCATTTTTTTTCTCAACCACGCCACATGAAGCTGCAAGCCCAGATGAAATATAATCCATATCCCCTGTCTGGGCACGCATGTCCAGCCAAAGCCAGCACGGAACCCATGGGCAAGAACACGTGAGGAGGCACAATCGTGGAGACACCCAGACTAGAATTGTGGGTTTGCATGCTCAGTCCCCTCCACTACGCTGCCTCACTCCGAGCTATTGCATCACTCCATCCACACTCGAGGCGAGCTCTTCCATCCGTTTAACATTTGTGTATTTATACCCCGTCTAAATATACCTGTAAACATATGTGTATAAATACTGCACCCAACCTGCCCATCAGCCCCAGCCACCTCCCACCTCCTGTCACTAATAGCACAGTCCTGCCTCACCTCCCACTCAGCCAAGCAATCCTGTGCTAGCTGCTTTCCACGTACTCACAGCTATATATACTTGTGAGCAAGATAAAACCCTTCTGCAAAGCAAAGACAACGTCTATTCTGCAGGAGTTACAACGTATTTTAGACTCACTCTGATGCTCCGGGGTTTTTTGCACCGTATTATGTGCTAAATTTGCATGTGCATGCGTGTCTGCAACTCATCTAGTCTGAAAAGGCAAATACAGCTAAGACAAAACCAACCAAACAAACAAAAAAAAAGCAACCTCAAGGAAAAAAGCAAACCTGGCCACATTTAGGTAGGCAAAAAAAAAAGTTTCTAGCACCGTAATTACATCTTGATAATTCTGAACCATTAATAACTCTTACTAAAAAAGTCAATGTAATTGTGTTTTACTACACAGAGGTAAATTTGCCAGAGTGACTGTGTCCCACTGCAGAAAGGCAATCTTGATTATTTGTGTCCTATATGTTCTGCATCAGTGTCTAAGTGCAATCATGGTGAGGAATTCCCAGTGTTGCTAAACCATCTATCCATCCCTAGTGCAGTGCAGATACCAAATCCAGCACTGAATGGTTTTCACATGATGGACATTTTTCACTTCCTCTCGCTTTCCTTGTGAGGCTTTTCAGTTGTTCAGTATTTCACCCCAGTGCAAAGGGTATTTAATGATTCAAGCTGCTTTCTTGCTTAATTTCACCCAACCATTCTAAAGTAAGAAATCCCCTATCTTGGTATTTGGCCTTTTCAAGTGCATGTTAACAAATATCATAACCTTTCTGCTCCATACTTTTTATTTTGCCAAGTTATGCATAGCAATTTCTTTTCATAGTCAGCCTTATTGCCTTAATCTCTAACTTGCCTTCAGTGTCTTGAATTAAGGCTTAATATATCTAGGGCATTCCTTCAATTTTAAGAGTTTGCCATTCCTTAAAGGTAAAAGATGAACCTTAGACAGCTATTTTTAAAACATCAATTAGTTTTAGTATATATATATATATATATATACACTTACATATTTATATTTACAATATATATATATAAAATTAGTATTATCATATTACTCAACAAATCCAACAACCAGAGCACCTCTAATCAAGTGTCTGTTTCATTGGAATTTCTAGGTGTCAAGTTTCCAGGTATCAGGAATTACTAAGAAAGCTAAAAATAATTTTTTTAAGTCAAAAAAATGCCATCACTATCTCCAGTTAAAAAAAAAATAAAATCCATTGAGGTCCTTAATTTAACCTTCTTTCCTGCTTCTCCTTAGAGCTCAGCTAATTAGCTGCCATTTCCAGGGGTCCAAGTACAGGCCTGCAGGATACCAGACCAGAGAATAACAAGGTATTTTCTGAAGATCTGAGCATGACTCACAATTCTGTATGAAGTGGCACGAAAACAAAGTACACATGCCGACATAGGAGGCAAAAAAAAGTCTAGGAAAGCATTTTAATTATGTTTGTGCTTTCTGTGAACATAATAATAAGTACAGACACAAGCAAGCAGGCAGCAACAAAACTCGTGGGGATTATTTGCAAACTACTGTAAAGTTAAACTAATTAATTAGGTGCAATTGATATTCAGTTGCATTATCCTCAATAGGAGAGAGGCAGGATTTAGTTAACATGGACATTTGTTTCAACTCTACTTCTACATCAAAGAATCAAGACCTCTCTTAAAAATTAAAAGAAGTATATCCTCCAAACGAAAGTATTATTGCAATGTGAATAGCAATAATGATGCTTTGTTAATTTTAGGCCAAAAAAAAAATGTGCTCAGTTTTCAGCAAAGTGTTTGCTCTAATTTAAACAAATTGGCATATTCTACTGGCTATAACTGTGGAAAGCAGACAAAGTAGGTTTCATAAATTATAGGTAAGGACAAAACCAAGGAAGCCATTCTGTTACAGGGGAGATTGACTTTTACCACGTTGCAAACCAGACAGTTTTCTGTTTATGGCATTTTGAACTTTCTCTTAGCACCACAGAATTTTCATACGCCCCAGAACACCCCCACTACTTAGAAACAATCATAGCAAATTTCCAGAAATGCTGATTGCACCCCATAGTGACCCTTTCCCTGAAGGTCATTTTTTACAGCATGTTGCAGAACACAATGTACCAGACTGCCATAAGAACATGCACAATCCTTGAGTTTCATCAACAGACACTGCTAACATTAATTAATTCCCCTAACTCAGGGAGAGATCCAAAATCCTCACTTTGCTCTGCAAGAAACACAAAGCATCACTCTCAGAAGTCAAAATTAATGGAAGCCTGTGGGCACCTATTGACTCCAAATTTGCAGTCATTTTCATTTCTCCTTTATTCCTGCTGCTCTAATTCCCACATTATGCCCACTTTTGCATTTCTCAGTTGCCATCCTTTTAAAGATGCACTGAATGCCAAACTTGAGATTATACATATTGAGAAGTTTTGTCCCTAAAGGACAGTGGGAGTTCCATCTGTAAGTCCTCACAAACTACTGTGGTAATCACTGCTAATCACCCATGTTTCCAATGTAGCCAATATAAATAATTCCACAAACAACATTTGCAAAGTTCTGACATGTGGCAAATGTTCAGTGGCTATGTTTAGCACATACTGGATAATCCAAGTTCTTCATACACATTAAATTAGTAATTTTGACTCACAAAAAGGGAAAGGAAAAGAAAAAGGGTTTTAAAATCTGTTTCAACTACAAGAGGGAAAAAAATGTGTATCATGCAGGAGTGCTACAAGCTTACAGGAAGAGGTGCTTCCTTAATAGAGTAAGCAAGTTACTTTTTCTAATTTTGTGCTACCCGTGTTATTACTAAAGCCTTTCTGCTGTTCAGCACAGAGGAATCTTTTGGTAGTGTATTGCTGCTACAAGTGCTCCTATAAAGATGTGGAAAGGAAACACATTAGTTGATACATGACTGTCAGAATAGCCCCTTAGGGGAAGATGAGACCTGCTTGTTCCTTTATGAAGGCTCTTACACTTTCCCTAAACTTCTGTAGCTTTTATTAGCAGAAATTCTGGTATTGGCTTCCTTTGAGAAGGAAATGCTCAGTTGTTTCTCCCAGAGAAAGTATCATAGTTATATTTATGTTCTTTGGAGAAAGTAGAGTGACAGGAAAATGAAATATCTTCCTACTAAAATCTCAGATTTCTGTTGCATAAATTTGAATATTTTATCTGCTAATGTTACTACAGTGCCTTATGCTTTCCAGCTCTGATGTTTTCTCCTCTTATGCAGCACAGCCACTCTTACACATCAGAAGACCAGTGAGGAGAATGCTCACCTGCCATGGATTATGGGAATTGAAATCCAAAGAAAATTTAGCAGCCAACTGATCTCCTTGGAGACGCTACATAAAAATCAGAAATGGCCAAAACTGAAGCATTTGGCTGGAATGCTGTGGGTATTCTCTCTCTTTCTTTTTTATTTCCCAAGAGAAAACCAGACACTGCAGATTGAAGTCCAAAACTTTCTGCAAAAATCTTTTATGATGCAGGTGGATACTAGTCATGTTATTGCTGTGATTACCAGCATGGCATTTGACAAAAAAAGAAACGGAGTCATTAAGGACAGTCTTTGCCCAGGGTCACCTCTGAAGTGGTGACAAAATGGAAAGCTGAGACAAATAGTCTGAAGCTCTGGTCAGAGACAGCAGGTTGGAGTGAGGAACAGACCGTACAAGCCACAATTCTGACCAGCACAAACTGTGAGGAACCACATTATGAACTTTGCCCCTTGAAACAGCCACTTCAATCTGCACACTGCCAACTCTTCTTGCTAAGTTGTGATTTCCTCAAACCCTCACCCCAAAAAATATTTTTTTGAATGAGGAAGAAGCGTTATCTCAAAAGGTTCTCTGCCTTTATTCCTCTGAAAAATCTTTTGGCTCTTTCCTTTGCCCATCTTCTAGGCAGCTATTTGGGGGAACTGCAAATGCTTAACAGAGATGCAAAACACAAGATTAACATTCCTCACCAGTATACACACACATATCACAAGATCCTTACTAGATGACAAGCTTAGCTTGGGTAATACTACATCAAGATGATTTTTCCTTCTGCAGTCTGGCAATTTAAACGTGCTATAAAAGATTTGCTCCTAACTGCCTGTTTATTTGGATACCCTTGTGTCTAACACAAAAAGCAGGTTCAATCCAGCGGTATTGAGCCACGGCAGAAATTCCACAGATTCCCCCCTCTCTTGCAGGATCTCAGAGTGTTAGTAAACATAACAGGCAACCAATCAGCCAGGCTACAGCAGCACACACATCTCCAGAAGGCAGTGAGAAAGCCTTAAATAAAACATAGTACCAGCCTTCGGTGGAGCGCAGTGAGACAAATGCCAGGGATGTGAAAGGTGTCGCTGGGATTACCAATGACGTGCTGAGGGTTGTTCAAGCAATCTCTGTGCCTCCTTCTCTCTGACTCACTGTCTCCCCTTGGAGGCTTCTCTCACGTCATTGAGGGACTGAGGGTTATCCACAGATCACTGACTAAAAGATGCTCCAGCTTCCCGTCTGCATTTCCCCTGGTCCGGGGAACAGGGCTGAGGTCACTTCCAAGCAGCCTTTGAGCTTGTTACCAATACATCCAGTTGCAAAAAAAAACCAAACAACAAAACCAAACAAACAAAAAAAATTTTAAAAAAAAATGAAAAAAATAACAAACAACAAAAACTAGTTTACCTTCTGCTCTCTGCACTCCCCCCTCCCAAAATCAGTTCTGTTTTGTCCTGTTTTCCCCACAGGGTTAAAAATTCCCTTTGACCACAGTAAAAACTGTTTTATGGTTTCCAGCTATTTCCAGAGGCTTTTAACTAATAATACAAGATTAAATATGCACATAAAGCTCCTAAGTGTCAGCTGAGAATCCAGCTTCAGGACAGTTACTATAGAAATTTTTTTGTTTCTGCCAGAAATAGAGGAGTACCACGAGTCAGTCTAACCACTTTGTTTCTAATTCACTTTATAGTGTGCTGCCCTGCTCTCACATGCTTTCCATCCCATCCCTGCTGTAGGAAATGCTTCAGGCACTGCCAGCACAATGTCTTCAGCTGAACCCCCTCCCAAGTTACTATTAGCACTCATTCCAGTTGTTGGGCTTTTTCACTGGATTCCATGAGTTAGCCATTTTTTCATTGTAACTACTAGGTTAAGTTAATAAATCCTCAAATGAGACAGGCACCAAATACTACAGGCCCAATGACTGACCACAGTGTGCTTTTTCCATGTGGAAATAACCTGTACTGAAAAAAATATATTTATGCTAAGGTAACTGAACAGTACTAGGGGACTGTAATGAGTATAATTAGAATCTACACATGAATGTAGTATGATATTTATGTGCAGATTAAAAAACAACAGAAGATTATTTTTTTAAAGGTGATAAAAATGAAGGACTCAAATCCCATGTCTCCCATGAACACAATAAACCATTAATCTGACTTCAGCACCTACACATCACAGGTGCATTTCACAGAGCTTTCACACATAATTTTCCTCATAACCTCATGTGTAACTGTCCCTGTATTGCCTTCTCCATATCTTACTTATTCTCCTTCTATTGCTTTTATCCAGCTACTAATTTTTCATCTGTAATCCTCACCAGAGGCTGCAATGCTCAAGAAAGCATTTTTTCCACTTACAGCCCCCTGAACCAAGAGCAGACTCACTCCAGCATGGTCTGGTATTCCCTGATCACTCAGCTAATACATCACAAAAGCCTATTCCCTCATGCTTGGTTTCACAAAACAAGCTTATGATTTTTCTCCAGAGACAAGTTTCCATTGTTTGCCAAGAGCTTTTGTTCCAGGAGGCAGGTCCAGTGAATTATAACATAAAAAGTGCTGGAATGATGCTATAGAGACTCAAAAATGAGGCAGAGCCTGGAAAATAGGAAGGGCAAGCATAGTAATAGATTTCATCTGCTTAGGCCTTTTTGTTTGCTAATACTGAAATGGAAATGATAACCTAGAGGTGAGCTGGTCAGCAGAAAAAACACTCAAGACTTTAACATGTTAAACCACTAGAGAAAGATTTTCCAGATTGTATTTCTTAGCACCCCAGCACAAGCCTATTAAATGTGGCAATGAAGCAGACTGGGGAGGATTCTATTTTTCATCTCCTACAAAGCACTCTGCAGAAGAAAAATACCGTGCCAAGTTCTCAGTTTACATTTTGTGACAGGGTGATGCTCTTAAAAATTAGTTGTACCCTCCACTGAAAGTATAGTTTTCTACTGTCATGACTAAATCTCCTGAAATAACAAGTCAGTTTATTTTCACACCCTACAGTTCTCTCTGGTAAAGAAATTCCAATATATTTTTGTCTTTCTTCTTCCTATTTTCAACATTTGTGACACTTCTACTTTATAAGATAAATATTTGAAAAGGAAGATGTCTCTCCACACTACAGAAACACACTTTTATCACTCTGGCTTTTAAAAGCAAAGTTCAGTTCTGAAAAGAGGGAGAAATCACATCATCAGAAAATGACTTTGGATAGTCCTGTACATGAATTATTCATGCTCTATTTTATAGTCCCCTTTATTCTCCAAGAAATATCAAATGATTCAGCAAGCCTATGATTTTCTGTGTTAATCAGATGTCTGACACTATACTCAGGCCTGATGATAGGCCAAAGAAAAAGAACTTCTCTATGTGAGCTAACTGCAAAGACTCTTGATGAATCCCACCCAGTTGCATGTCTTCATGTAATAAGATGTTCAAATGCAAAATAATTACATTTGTGAAAAAGGAAAAGTCTGCCTAATGATTTATAGCCTAAATTCTAAGAGATCAGTTCCACCAGAACTATCATATACAAAATGAACTATAGTTTTCAATTCTTCTGGAAAAAAAATTAGATCCTGTCTCCTTATTTTATTTATTTCTTTCAACTCTATTATTACAGCTATCATAGCCTGTGCTTTCTTTTTCCAGTATGTTGCACACATCACCACTATCTATAGGCAAGGACAAGGATATACACATATGCCTTATAAAGACTCATATTTAAATATATAATGGTCAAGCTATCTTTATATCAATTCTAAAAAAAAAAAAAAAAGCAAAAAAACCACCCAACTTTCTGGTTTGTTTAGTTGTTATCATCTAACCTGCTGAGGCTCCCGTTACACAATGTTTTACAAAACCATCAGGAAGACAGAAAAACTCAGCATATTATTCCAGAAGAACCCATTAAATCTGTAGGCTAGCCTACATTGTTATATACACATGTATGTGGCCTATACAGCCAACACTGAGTCAGGTTCTTCCAAATCCCTAATTTTTGGCTCGTTCTTTCCCATTCTGGTGGTTACAAGAACTCTTACTACATCTGCCAGTATTTGGCAGAAATTCTTTAGTTCTCTCAGTAGCACATTGTAGGCAACAGTAGGGCTTAACCACATAAGGAAAAATTGCCATTCTTTACAGCAGAGGCATAAAATCAGGCACAAACAATAATTTTTTGCATGGATTTTTTTTTTCCCTGTACCACACAGGAAGATTTTTGAATAACAAAACCAAAATGAAAAGAGCACTTCCATGCTAGAATATGAAGAAAGTTCAAAGATAGAACTCAACTAATCTAAATGTCACTGTGGCCATGGAAGGATATTCTGCTCATGCCATACCTGTCTATTTGCTTTCTTTACACCTGAGCAAGCAGTGTCCAGCTGAACCCAGTCCCATTTTGGTAACAGCATGGTGTTTTATTAGATCCGCTGTAACACAAAGCTGTAATCCTGAGTGTGTCTACACAGGAAGTTAGGCTAGTAAACCCTCACAATCAGCTTAAAATTCATGGTCTGGGTTTTATGAGAATCAAAATATGTCCTTGAGTAAGCAGGGTGCTTTTCTAATGCTGATGCTGAAATTAACACTTTTATGTGGCTTCACTTTTGATAAAGGTATGACAGCTCATGCAGATTTTGAAATCCCATTGAAAAACATACATATACGTCCCTGTCTTCTGATTTTAATTCATGTTACAATATTTGTAATTTCCTATATCCTATGTAAGATAAAATGGCAATATAAGAACCTCACTATATCAGAAAATAGTAAATAACTAATAAGGAATGACAAATTACTACAGGGAAAAAATTGGCCCAGTATGATTGTCAGTTTGGGCTTTGCTGTTGTTGCAGTATTTGCTGCCTTCTGAAAATAACTGTTGTGATTAGATAATTTATTCACCTTAGAATTTAAAAGAAATAGGCTATAAAACACAAGATTGAAAAAAATCCACCTAAAACATTTTACATTATTTTTAATAACACAGGCAAGTCAACACTTCAAGACCTCAGAGCAGATTCAATTTGGTTTCTTTGCTATGACCTTTATGCACCAGCAATGTGCTTAGGAACATAAAAAGAATAGAAGTCAGTTAACACTGAGCTTCTAACTAACTCTTAAAATCTGTCTAACTCATGAAGCAGGCAGAATTATTGGGGGCAACATAGGATAGACATGGAGTGACTGAACTAAGCAGATTATAAATACACACACACACAGGATGGAAGGGGAAGACACAGAATGCAATGTGACAAAAGTGAGCCTTGGTACAGTAGACTCAATTGTAGCTTTTCTGCATCTGAAGCACTATCCAGGAAAGAGAAGAGCAGGAAAACAAGGCACCCTTAAGGATAAAAGCCAACCCATACACATAATAAATATTTTATGTTCATTTTTAGCTATGCCCTTTTTTCCTGTTTAGTGGCTGAGCTGCACATAGCTGCCACTCTCAGACCATCCCAAATTGTAAATCCTCTACTGCAGGCAGTGCAAAGAGTATAAGGAAATGAAACACAGCACAAGCAATCACTTCCTTGCTTAATTGGCACAGTTGGTACAGCAGTTGCCTTGTGTTAGTTACAGATTTATTGTTGGCTGGAGGGCATCGTGGTCTTGGATGAAGCTGACTGATCAACAGGCAAACGTGCTGGAGGACAAAAGTTTGCATCAGTGGCTGGTGAGCAGGCCTGAAGCTGCTAATTGCCCTTCACTGCAGCTCATTAGAGAGTGAGAAGATGCAGATAGTCCATCCTTGAAGCGCCATCATGAGAAAAAACCAAATTAATAAATAAGTTAGTAGCTGCAATTATGAAGAAGGATGATGAAAATTAGCAGAGGAAGTAACTTTATGAAAAAGGACAGAAAATATACATATAACATGTACTTTCTTTAATCTTTTAAAGCCATCACTACAATACTAGCTATATTATGGCAATTAATGATACTAGAGCTCACAGTTATGGCATTTCTTGGCAAAATTGTATGAAACAGATGTCTGAGCCTGAAGACACTGGCTTCTATTTTTCCCCCAAATAGTGAGCTGTTATCATTCTTTCTACTGCTAACATATTGAATTCTGCTGCCATTTTCTCTTCTGCTGCCTCAATGTTAAATCACAAAATGCATTGTTGGTTGGCTAAGACAGGGTAGATGCAACAGTCCAAACTAAGAAGAGAAAAATATTAATTGTGACATGCAAATACTCCCTTTTGCAGCATTGCTGCCCCCCAACAAATGCTATACTAAAGGAGAGGTTGCTGGAAATATTTTCAGCAACCTAGGAGCAAAAAAGGACAACTTGTGAAAAACACATATAACAGGGTTAAGAAGGGATTATTAATTCTATATTTTGTTAGTTTCTTTTGTTACCGTTAAAGCTAATTGGAAATTGAAACCTGTTTTCCAAAAGGACATATAGCTGAACTTCAGTGATGCTTGTGGGTTACTTCCAAAGCAGGATTTTCTATGATCTCTCTTCCAGATACCACAGAAAGAGCATGCATAACACTGTATTTTTTTGTTATTGAAATGGTGTCCCTGAAGTGTTTAAGGAGGAACATTTTAGGTGTGTCTCAAAACCCACTGTCAGCCAAGCAGTGATGCAGATCACCAAATTACATTATCATCCTGCTAGAAAAGCCTAATAAACAAAACACACCAGCAAAACAGGACTGAAAAACAAGTGCTGAAGCAGTGCTCTCAACTTCATTGGCCTAAATGAAATGTTTGTGAGCCTGTCCTGTAAATTTTCTTCCTAGATGGCAGATATATTTTGAATTGAGTGTTATTCTCCGTGTTAGTTTTTCTTTTTTCAAGAGTCTGCAAATTTGAAATTCTACCTTTATAACACTAAGCTGTTTAGAACCATGCTGTACTGCTCCCACTAAGATTGGCCATAATGATCTTTGCAAAGCAGAGAAATATTTGCTAGGAGAAATATCCCTGCTTATAGAATATGCCAGACAATGATTACATGTTAAAAAATAAGCCATCTCCTCTTTTTTGTAGAATCTTTGGCAAAATTGTTTAGTGATACTGCAATCAGTGCTGGGAATTCTGAATTATAAAGATAAAAAAAGACACAGTGAACTCAGAGCAGAGTTTGGAGCTGGCAGAGAAATGTGAAAAAAATTTAAAACTCAACAAGTCATTTGGAGAACAATGGAGGAAGTTCTATAAACATGGGTTAAGTGCTAAGTTTCTTCTGATGTTTGAGTGGTATAGTTAACAAGCAGAACAATTTAACATCAAAAATTATATGACCCAAAGTAATTTAACGAACTTGATAAATCCCAAAAGAGGCAAGAGATTAGAGAAGAGAAAAAAAATCTAGTAGGGGTATCTTACTCTAATGCAAAAATCAGTTTCTAGGTAATGCACAAGGCTAGAATGCACAGAGCTGAAGTCACTTATCAGGTCTGTTATTTATATTATCAGCAAGCAAGGGAGAAGCTCACCTCTCTTTGCTTCTGGTGTGCTTCACTAAAATGGGGATATTGCTATGGCCACCTCTCAACCTTTGTTTTATCTATTTAGACTGTAAACACCCCCAGTGGAAAAATCACTTTGTCCAATGTGTTCATAGAATACCTTGCACAGTGGGATTCTAATTTCAGTTGATCTCTCCAATTGCTGCCATAATACAAATAATAAATGATAACATATTAAGACCACCAAAGAATAACCCTCCAGTTTAATAAATGTAAATCCTCACTGGAGATAGTTAAATCTACTCTGGACTTAGAAATAGAAAATATATTTCAGGGAATAATCCTGAACCAGTAGGGGCACAGCTGACCTATTTTTATCTCTAGCTCCATGAATCACGGAAGATAAAATGGACGTATTACAGTATCAAATTTCTATTTTGAATGATATAATAGAAGGGGAAATCTTTTGAAGCTCCTTTTCTTTCAGGCACAGCACTCTACATATTAAGCCCTATGTAAGGTGCTTATCTTTGAGATATGGAATAAAAGCTGTTGACCTTTTAAACACAAAATCTTGGTGAGCTTTGGTATGGCTTGATCTAATTATATTATAATGGATAGAAGGTAATCTCTTATGTAGGCTGTCTAGACACAGCATCTCTTATCAGAAATCTCAGGGGGAAAATGGAACCTATAGCAGAGCAGTGATATAGCAATCTTTGCTGAAAGACCAGGATGCCATGGCTTCACAACAGACAGCAAGAGATGCATGACATTGCTAAGCAACGCTAGGAGCTGGTGAGGTTTTCCCTGGCTTCATATGGTGTGGTAGTTAAGGAAGTAAGAGCAAGAAAAGAAAGACAAAAAACAACCAAATGAACCCAAGTGCGTAAGAAAGGGAGCCTGTGAACAAATGGAAAAGCAGGGAAAGGTGAAAGTGTGAATAAACATAGCAACAGTAGGATGTCAAAACTGCTATTCCAGGAAAGCAAAAATATTGTAATTTTGTAATTAAAGAGTAATAAAAATCAATATGTTTACCCGTGGATTTCTCCAGCTAAACTTTCATCATCCTATATTCCCTTAAAATTTTGTAATCATATGTGGATTGGAAAGTGTCTCTTAAAGTAAGCTACACTTAAAAGGAAACCATTTGTTAAAGCTCTTCTCTTGCAGTTAGCCTAGAGAATGTTTGAAAGCCACACAAGTGGGTTCAAATGTGATTGACAGAATGTTAAAGCATTTCAAAGAATAGAACAATCTGATAAATGGTAAAAACACTCTCTTTGACAGCTTGACAAGTTATTTGTACCCTAGAAAGCAGAGATGTTTATTTGTCTCCATCTTTTCTCTCTACAACATTAGTTCTCAGATGGTAAATAGGTTTGTCTCCATGAGTAGATGCTCCCATGTTTTCTTCTTTTTTAATAGAAATACTCACTACTGCTCATTTAATCTCCACACAGCCACTGTTGTTTAAAGTCTTCCCACCAAAAGAACCTCAGCAGACAATATTTGAAAGTACAGCTTGAATTTTTCCTGAATACAACCAAATCCATGCTCATGTGCCAGCAAAGCTGGTCTAGAAAAAACAGTATTGTACCACCATGCTTTCCATCTAATTATAAAAGGGCATAAGTTACACTTCCTCAATAAAGTCTTCCAGTTCCCTCCTTCCACTGAGATTATTCCTCAGCTCTCTCTGAGGCCTCTGACTTGTGCAGTTTTTATCTTGTGTCAAAGAAATGACATTTGGTGAGAGATAATGAACAATCCCCATCCATCTCTGGGTCAGGAGGTACACTGTCACCTTGCCTGCATGCAATTCCTTCCAGGGAATACCTTCTGCCCTTGCTTTTCCTGGAGTGCTTCCCAGGTGAGCTAAAGCTGTCACACAGATGGCAGCAGGATTGCTGTCTCTTACCTCCTCCAGGAGAGATCCTCTGCAACACTCGATCACATGAGGCAAAGGTTCAGAATTTCTCATTGTAATCTAAAATAGTTAGAAGGACTATCCAAAAGAAACCATTTGAGATGCCATTCCAACAACCATTAGGTGTGAATAATCACTGCAGCTATCAAAACAGAATCTCACTTAACACTAGTCCCCCATTTGACAAAGATTTTTCTAAAAATAAACAACTTAGTTGCTGAAAAATTAAAATCGGAGATAAGAAAACGAAGTATCTAATTGACACAGGAGTCAATATCTTTGTATGTCGTTTGAAATCAAGTAAGTCTAAGTTTCTGGTTTGCTACTGTTTTGGAAACTTACAGCAAGAACCATACGAAATTAACACCCTTTTAAAAAAGTATCAATTACAGACTAAAAAAGCCACAATTTCAGTGCCTTTAAACTGTTTCCAATCTGATTCATCACCAGGAACACAAGAAATTTTGATGCACAAGGATAAGCAGATTTTGGGCTGCAAACCAGTTAAATTGTACTACTGATGGAGCTGTCACTTCTTGATTTTTTTTTTTTTTTTTTTTTGGTGAGAAGACTTTCTCTACACAGTTTTCTCAGAATTTTCAGTCCTTAAGTGTCTGCAATGGGTATCATATTTTGCAATGTCTGTCATCCCAGAAGTTGTAAAATTATACTTTATGTCTTATTGAGAACACGCTTCTTATTTCTAATGGCTAAAAAATACATTCTATTAGACTAAGAACTCTCTACCTGCATTATTATTCAGCATTTTAAAGATGATGTATTTAGAGAAGCTTTTAATTCCTTGTTAGAATGACCCTTGCCCTATCTTTTTTATTTTATTTTATTTTATTTTATTTTATTTTATTTTATTGTGCCATGATTTTCAATGTCTCAATAATACTGTTACATCAGAGATTTATCCTTTAATGAAGTCTAGGAATTACCCAAGAAACCTGAAATATTTTAACTGCTTTGTTAAGGGTCCTCTTGGTTCAGCTGGGGAAAGGAGAAGGTTTTTTGGACCACAAGAGGGAGCTCATATTTTTCTGTTTTGTGCACAGCAATATGCAGAGGCAGAGTGGAGAACTCACTTTAACTCCACCTGGTATAGAAATGAGAAAAATCACATATATTTTAATCAACAACTTGGATACAGATGCAAGTTTGAATCCAAACCAATCTTAGTTAAAGACTATTTCAATGAACCAGGATTGCCCCAGATTTTGTTCAAGAACCTATAATGCCACATTTTAAACTGTGTTTTTGATAGTAAAAATATGAAGGATGAGTAACTTCACAGCTTCAGTGAAACCATTTATGGGATGGTAGATGTCTGCCATGAAATGATGGCTGCAAGACTCATCCTGCCTCTACAGACAATATTAACATACAAGAGCTAATGTTCCCAGAATAAATCTCACATTCCCCATCAAGCCCCACCCTGTACGGACCGCAGTAGCAGTGAAAGTTTTTAGAAGTTTTGGAATGCTCTTGGGCCATTTATAACCCAAAAGAGCAATGGGAAGAAAGAAAATGAGCTTTGTCTGAAGGCATTGATCACTGTGCCTCCACCCAACAGGGACTTAGCACCGTGCAGCCCAGACAAGACTGCTCCAGAGAACTGTGGAAGGTGCTGGAAACACAGCAAGTGAATTACATCAATTCAAAATCTCTCCTCCTTCTCCACAGCTGAACTACTTTCTGAAAACCATTTTCTAATCTTTGGGCTTGTTGAATCCTAAATGTCTTGAACCAAAAGATTTTATAAGTTCTCATGTTCTCCAAATTCCATACTTAAAAAACTTCTGTGCATTTTCTAGCACCCAGTCAACTCTTTTCTATTTTCTTCTCATTCCTCACAGGTCTACACATCTTCACAAACTTTGTATTGTTTCTACCTCTTCGACAGAGCCAGGTCTTCCTCATTTAACCACAGACATCCACACACAAATACACCCATATGCCTGAAGAGCCCTGGAGGTGTGGATGGCACAAGATGAAGACCACAACTGTGAAATTCTTGGATTTTTTTTTTTTTTGTGAAATAATTTCATGTATGGTTTGAGAAGAAAACTTGATTTTTTTTTCTGTAATCTCAAGCATGGTTTATGCTTTACTGGCAATATTTCACCTACAATCCAATCAACCACACACATGTCCATTGTTAAAATTTTCAACGAGGATTATTTATAAAGGACAAAAAATCTGAAAGATGCTGTTTTCTATGCAGATGTGTTTCAATGTTATTTAAACACTGATATATTGGTACATGCTCTGCTTTTAAAAACAGAAAAATAACAAGACTGTAGTCTGCTGTGTTGACTGACTTAGCCACAAGTTGTTCCAATATCTCACTAAAAACATAACAAACTTGTAATACCCAAAACATGTATGTGCATCATTAACAGTTTAAAATAAGGGACATTTATTAATTTCTAAAGGTCACTCTTCTGCATCTAGCACTTGGCAGGTCCATTTTATTCATTTAATCCATTTTATCCCAAATAACTTCCATGTAAGAAAAGTGGACCACCTCCAAATTCACGCCATATTATTAATAAATTCAAAAAACAAAAGTAAAGGCTTGCAGACCATGGGTGTTACAAAGATGTCAATTTTCTATACATGATCCCACACTTTCCACAAAATAAAGAGAGACATGTGAAAATGTTTAAGGTAATAATATTTTACCTCATTAACTTAACCATTGGTATCTCTATAGACACCATATTTACTTGAAAATGTTTTCCAAATCTAGCACAATGCCAGAAGATATAATACAAATGACAATAAAACAAATCTACAGGTAGATCAGCACTGCAGAATGCAGGCTTTTTAATGTTTTTCATGGCAATATGCTACCTGGTGTTTCCTAAGGCCAAAATTGCCAGCAACTGTCAATGATACTTAAGATATAAAGAATAAATTAGTTGTAAAAATCCCAACAGAGAAACTTTTACCTCCTGCACTCTAGAGATGTGCCAGGTGGTAACGTGTAATGTTAAGCCTCCTCTCACAGATCTCTTCAGCAAAGCAAGAAAATTGGACTCTTACTTTTGGGTCTCCTCTGCCACCTGCAGAGATGGGAAAAACCAAGGGAAAAAAAAGTATTTGTGACTTTCACTTATGGCATAATGAACTAAGTGCAAGACATCACCACTTTCTGAAAGATACACTTTTTTTTTTCCCACTTACTAAGCTGAATAATTTACAATTACTGACTCTATTTCATGGCTAGACATCACTGTCAATGCCAGTGTTTAAAAAACAGCACCAAACTTAAAGGTGATAAATAACAGCACCAAACTGAAAGTTGATTGTAAGAATTAGCTTTTTTAATTTTTAGCAAAGTGGTCGAAATCTATAAGGTGCACACACATACATTAAACATACAAACATGAAATCAAACCAACACAAGTCTATCTTGAGACCAGTCTAGAAGACTGGAAACTTGAAAGATTTCTTTCAGTGATAATTCCCTGCCTTTTATATATACAAAAGTATAAGAGGATTCATCCAGTTCTTGATACACATTCTTAAATGCAATAAAAATAATGAATGCCAAAGTACCAAATTACAAATGAATTAAGGGTGGCTCTTTCCAATGGAAAGCAGGATTATTTTATAGTAACTTCCACTGGAAAATGATTCAAAAGTGAATGTGTTTGTAAACAAGGGATGGAGTCAAAGCAATGACAACAAACAGTGCAGCACATTAAGAGCTCAGACATGAAGAGTTGGCCACACATCTAAAGAAAGGGAAGAGAACAGTCACAGTTATTTCTTTAGTTAAGCAAATAAAGGTATTCTCCAACTTATATTTCTTGAATAGAATGATACTGTTCCCGTAATAAAACTAATTATCTGTCTGGGAAACATGAATCAGCCAATGTTTTCTGTGAGTCTCAAAAGGACTGGAATCCTAAACTGTTTGAATGTCAGCTTTTTTCCTCTCGGTGGCATATGTGTCTACATATCCTTGTTCTCTTCCAGTGCTGAAGCACAAAAACTCAAAATGAGTTCGTTTCTGGCTCAATGATTTTATTCTGCACTTGGGAGAAGATTGAGGCTCTTTGCTTTGTCTGACTGGGGGAGCTTATCCTCTATAAAGGAAAAGCTGATGTCAAATAATAACCAGTATAAAATTTCACAAAAGCAGCTGGGTCAAAGAAAAAAAATTTCATTTCATGTCAATTATTCTCATCTCCTTCAACTAACTCTAAGATCTTATAAGACACTCCAGACTCAAACATTTGGCACAGATGGACAAAGAGAGAATTACTTTTGACCTACCAACATTTTCCAGACTCACTCCTGTCCTTACTTCTGAATCATTGTTCTATTAGAGTATTCTCATCTAGTTTCCACAAAAACTACTGCACTAAATGCACCTGGAAGCTGGTTAGCAAGGAACTTATAAAGCCACGGAAAAGGAGACCAGAGAGTCAACATCTGATAGTTTTTAAAAGGGCAGGTTGCTATGTTAGGCAGAAAAGCAAATAAGTCTCAGAGGAGTATTTGGCAAATATTAACCCTGGTGAATTGGACTACAGACAGGTACATTTTAAGATGCTGTTAGTTATTTTACTGGAAATTTGCATTTGTAATATGGATATTTCATTATACATAACAGTTCATACCTAACACAACTAAATAATTAGCAATGATATGACTAATAAGTAAAGATATAAAATTTGAAGTGACTCCTGACATGAGCAAACAATGTAAAAGGAGTAGGCTTTCTAGGCTGGCATAGCAGAAACAGCAGCTCTGGCCTTCTCAGCATAGCCTGCAAATGTGCTCTGGAGCTTTTTGTTCTTAGCATGGGACAGGATCTGTCTTTGCATTCCCTCACACCGTAGTCCACTGCAATTTCTCTTTTAACTATCTGCCATGTCAGCTAAATTTATACTTTATATTTATACTAATGAGGAGAACAGCAGCACTTTATGGCTTAGGCTACTAGGGAAATGTGTTTGTTTGATTATAAATATTTTCAAGTAAACTGGGAAGAAAATCATCCTCACCCTGAAATAAATAAAATACAGACTTCCTCTCACACATATTCAATTGACAAACTTCAAAGCAATTTAGATGTCTTTATCTTAAAGTCCACTTTATTAGTAATCACTATGCTTACTTTTTAAAAATTTCACCAGATCTCTTTTTTTTTTCCAGTTTAGCAAAGCCCAGCTGAACTTTGCATTTCAGACATTGCCTTGTCTGTCCTTTAAAACAGCTACTAAGGCATTACACAGAGTTGACATCAATCTGTCCAGTCTGTCATTCCTGAGTCTATCTCAGGTCCATACTGGTAAACACTATATTCATTTTTCCTGATCATCAGGTATTTTATTTGGACCTACTACAAACCACTGAAAGGCTGACAAAAACCTCCTAATTTTTTTCCCCTCTGTACACCAGAGCACTCAAAATTGGGATTGCAAAGATGTCTGCTCAGTGAATTGAATCCTCTTCCTATGATAACCTGAAGGATTATTTGTAAAGCTTCATTTCATCCCCTTCTGATAGTGATAACTTGTTTCTTAAACTGGGTAAAATACCTAGCTTCATAAAAAATGCACTCATATTGATTTTCTGCCTCTCACTCATTCCACATTTTGTTTTCAAACTCATGATGTGGGCATATAATTTTTTCCTAGCCTACATTTAGAATAAGCACACATCAGTAAAACAACAATGCTGTTTGTTCAGTAGTTTCTTCTCTTTATTTCAATTTCTTCAAAGATGGACAATTAAACAGTTTCTACTACACATCAACTGGATTTGGTCTTCTCCATCTTTTGAATATTTTCTCAGGCATATAGTGTTTAGAAATTTTATATGCAGGAAAATACACTGTAATCAACATGCTGGGATCAAAAATAAATATTAAGAATTTGAATTAAGATGTGCAACATGGGTATTGTCCCCGTGACCTGCAGTTTTATCCCTTCTCTTAAATGGGGTCACTCCAGTCACTACTCCCCATCCACATTCACCTTACAACTTGACAGAATCTTAGTTTCAAAAGGTTATGACTTCAAGAGAAAAAGACTTCTACTGAACACTTCAGTTCTTTCAAATTTGTACTGTTTAGGTCAACTAAAAAACTGCCTTTATCTAGCACAAAAAAGTATTAATTCCAGGAAAGAGTGTGGATCATACAGACAGCCCTCAAACTAGCACAAATTCATAATTATCAAAACCTTCCTCCCATCCAGAGCAAGGCCCAGAATAGACTTTCAAATGCAAATGTTCTCCAAGAGGAAATCCAAAAAAAGAAAAAAATAAATGTATCCATTTGCAGATACATCACCAACCTAGATGCCAAGGAGAAAGGCTTACTACTATTTTCAGGGGTTCCTTTCTGGTTTTCAGATAGCAGTCATTAAATGTTTGCACAATTTTAGGAAGAGGAAATATAGTGTAAATGTATGTTTATGAGCAACTACCTTTTTGTACAGAAAGCAGCGGGAAGATTTTTTTTTGCTGGTTGTTTGGTAAATCAAGAAAATAAGGCAGTTTCCATTGGACACACTACAAAAAGAAGTTCAGCTTGAAGTGATTAAGGGGAAGCCATCGTTGCCATGTTGTATCAATTTTGGAAGCACTGTGTAACTTCACAGAGTCCAAAACTAGACACTGAGAAGACTGGTGGGTAAACTGAGCTTCAGTGATGGTGCCAGAAATCTGAGAACAGGCATGTAGTAAATTATTGCCCTTACCAAAGCTCACTTTAAAAATCAGAGCCTGTGGAGGCCGGTAAACCAGCTGAGAAAATGCTGTCACACTCCCCTGGAAGGATAACCTTTGAGCAACAGCCCCTGTGGTCATGGGGAGGGAAAAGCTTCCCCCAGAATGCATTGTTGCTGTTGATTCCATGTATCCCATTGGCCCTGCCCCATGTTCCACCCCTGTGCCCTCCTCTCATTTGTTCTGATGTTCTGCCCCGCCCCTTCCTGTCCCTATATAAACCCCTGGTCTCTCTGCCTGGCTGGCTCTTTGTCCCTGGACCCCTCTGAGGAAGAAGCTGAATAAAGGTTCACAGTGAAGCTACTGAATGAAATTTCTGGAGACCTTCAGTCAAACAATTCCCAGATATGGCAGAAATTTTTTGCATGTTTCTTATTCA
The DNA here is from genome assembly GCA_026546895.1 of Pogonocichla stellata. Taxonomy (NCBI): domain Eukaryota; kingdom Metazoa; phylum Chordata; class Aves; order Passeriformes; family Muscicapidae; genus Pogonocichla; species Pogonocichla stellata. Next base: position 853,545 of record JAOTQZ010000248.1, on the reverse strand, counting down.
GTCACTTCCTTTCCATGGACTTCAGGGAAAGCTATTTATCTGGTTTTGGCTCACTACTTTTTATATAAACTTGAAGTACTTCCACTTTCATGTCTTTGCTTTTTCTCTGATTCAGTGTTTCTAGAACTAAAGTTATGGACGCTTCCAACATTGTCTTTTAGGATGTTTTCTCATAACGAACACTTACCTGTATTGCTGGCTAGTGTTATCATACTCAGGGCTTCAGCTGCCGAAATTCCTGTTATGGTAAGAACTGCACACACTATAAATTGTGTTTAGCACACTGACAATGGTGTTTTACCCACTGATAAAGGCCAATAAAAAGGCTATTAATAAGTTGAAGGATTAACAGACATTTCCCACGTTAACAACAAATACATTCGACAAACACGCATGACTTACACATGGGGTGGTACATGCCAGCAACTGACTGCTCATCTCTATCATTTTCAGAGATATTTTTGATAGACTTAACACCAAGTCTACTAAAATTTCCTTTGATGAGATAATGATCTGACTTGGGACTTCATTTCTGTTCACGTTCCCCAGGCAGGTTTATCAGCTGGAGAGCAAACTTGAAACAAGTCTTACCATGAGGTGTCATGATCTTTACACATTTGCATGACACTGACGTTTTTAGCCTAACCCTAACACACTCATTTTATATCAACTGCAATCTTTTAAAACATAATGATATTCAGGTGCATAATTATTTAGAGGATCGGGTCCCTGGAATCCTCAATGTATTTCTCATCAGTCTCCACGAGGTTTGGTTTGCCGTTTTGTAAGTTACTGTATTTCATATATACTTAAAGGCGTAGAAAATATTTTGGAGAAAATAAGCTTTTTAAAATGCATATTCATTGCTTTTATAGTGAAAAATCTCTCCCACTGGCAAAATTCTCCCTTAGCCAAATTCATTGTATGTTATTTCATTAAAGGGCTTTACTCCATTTTCTCTATGTATTTGCATACATATTGGTCAGAAAGCTCATAGATAAACGAACCATTATCTATCTACAGGATAAATGCTTGACATATGATAAAATTGACTTATTTACCACGGCAGGAGCTGCTGAGACCACCACCTTGCACAGAGTGTCTGCTCCACGAGAAGGGAAGGTCAGGGTGCACCAGACCTCACACTGCTTGATGATTTCCAAGGGGTCAGCAAAATAATGACAGGAGAAGTTCTTTGTGTGGTGTTCCTGTGGGGCTGTATTGCATAGAAGGGAACCAGGGCCAAAGAACCCAGAACAAAGGAGGGTCTGCTATATAAATGGACAGAAAAAGGTGGAGCAATAGAACTGAGGGCCAATGGGTTGAGGGAGCAAGGGAGGAGCAGAGGTGGGACCAAGGTGTGACAACCAACTGGGATCCAGGGGAGGAGCAGCTAGGAACAGGGGCCAATAGGGAAGTCAGGAGCAGGGAACATTCTAGAACTGGGAGGAGAATAGGGATGACATAACTGGGTAATTAGCATAGAACTGCAGTGAACTGTGGGAGGATGTCTCCACAAGCTTTAGAGAGGTGCCTCCTCCCAGGGCCTCTGGACCATGGCCTCCCTCTCTGACTCCTGGGATGCAACAATCTACTGTGAATTACCAGAGAAGAAATACTCCCAACACGTTGAGATGGACTGAAATGTGTGTTCTCCATTTGGTGGAGAAATAATGTTTAGGTAAATATTTTAACAATTATACTCTGGCATGCAAGTTTCTCAGAAATAAAAAACCAACATGTAATTTAACTCCATGAAATCTTGGTGCAATAGCTACCTAAAGAAGATAAATTGAAGGTGCATTAAGGAGGTCACATCAGGTCCAAGACTAAACCTTGGGCAAAAGTATTTGTAAAAATTATTCTTGATTACTAAATGTAAAGTTCTATGAAATTTTTAGGAGAGTGCAAATTCTTTTTGTTTGTGGGAATCACCAACATTTTCAAGCCAGCTGAAACTGGATATTACACAGGAGATTTGGATTGTAACTGCCTGCTTAATTTGCTCTATATAAACTAGGCACTGTCTTACTATTTCCATGATAAATTCTCTAATATAGGCACTGTATCCAGTACATATGGGCTCCTTACCTGGGAATGTTCTAAGGCTTTATACCTAAGCCTCTCCTCAAAGCAACCTCTTTCTTTTGGTCACTTTTAAGTTTTAGAAATATTTTTGGCATAACCATTGGGATTATTCTTGAAATGTAGTGTGGATTTCGGCAGGCCTTTTTGCATTTTCAAAAGGTGTCTGCACTTAAATAGTTTGTTATGTAGATGCATCAAAAGCTTGCATCCAATTGCTGTTGCTTCACAATCTGTGAGAAACTCAGCACAGCAAACATTGTCTCCAGTCGATTAATCTACCACTTACCATAACATTTTGTGTAATATCCTGCAGTAGAACTTACAGACACTGGTCTAGCTCCCTCATAATTTTAAGATTTGCTCTTTCAGATACCTGCCAGGAGAGATATTAACTAGTAAAGTACACCCATTCTGAAAAACTATGATGCACTGTACAGTGGGAGTTTTGCCAAGAGTTCAATTCTTTTTTCTTTTAATTCAAATGGTTCTTATCACTAGACATGCAGTATTGCACCCAAAGGAGTACAAACAGAAGCCAGATATAGGAAGAATATACAAAAAGCCAGATAAGATCTTTTTGATAAGCCCTGAGTGTTTAGTTAGGTCCTTGGTTCTCTCGTACTCTCCTGTGTAACCCTAGATGCAGAGCTTGAGTAACTCCTGTGTAAAACAGAACAATACACCCCTGTCTCAGCATGTAGTGCATGCCTGCCCACTTCAAAGAGGGAACTCTTCTGTTCAAAGTCCTCTCCTCACTGAATTCATCTTGAACTCACACTCTTAAAGGAAGTATGTCAACAGCATTCACTGGGCATATTGCATTACACAGCACCAAAGTGAGTTTCAAACCTCAATCACTAATGCATATATAGTTTAAATGAGCTTTTTTCAGGAGATCAGTAATATTGTCCTCATGTCACAGGAGGAAAACCAAGATGAAGAAAGGAAATATCATCTCCTTTATTAGGTAATTCAATGTGTCTCTGGCGAAGTTGGATGGAAACTTGGGTAGCACTCACTACTCTAATGCAGGCAGTACTGATTGTGATCACATGAAGAATGCCTTGAGCAAGCTCACCAAACCAAAAACTCAGCACTTCCCCAACACAAAAGTCTAGCAAGGGGCACTTACATCACAGGATGAGTGATTAATAATGAAAACACTGAAATTACAAAAATAGGCTTTGTAGTGATAAAGAAAGTCAATCTGTATTTTAACATTCATGCATTCTACTTGAGACATCTCTAAAAATAATCATACAGTTGTCACTGCTTTTCTTGACTCATGGGATGCCAAGATAGAAATATAGATAACTGAAGCTTCAGCTTGGATAGTGCCTTTAACTATGGATGTGTGTTTGTTACTTCTCAAAGCTCATGGCTAGTATTAACCAGGACAGGATATATCCTGCAGACAAAGTGCAGGAATGCCCTAGTGCATTAGGATCCCTTCATAGCCAGAAGAGTCAAGCTCAAAATGCTTAAATGAAAGACTTTACATTCACAATATTTGTTTGTTTGTTTGTTTGTTTGTTTGTTTGTGGGTGGTCCTCTTACAGATGAGAATATTCATGATTTCCTAATTCCACCATCAAATGCTTTGCAGACCTTTGACTCTAACTTTGTGTGGGAGTAAATTGAGGAGTTCCTTAAATAGCAATACCAAACTTAACAGCTCAGCAACCTGTGAACATTCTTTAATCTCAGTCCAATAGTCAAATCATGGCCCAGATAAAGCACCATGGGTATATTTTGTATTCATTTAGGGTTTTACACCAGTGCTGGAACAAAGCCACTCACAGTACTCTGTCATCAGCACATTTCTTCTCCCTTAGTCTCAATGTTCACCTCTCCCAACTCTCTAAATTTCCAGACACAAAGGCAGAACTTTCATTAGATGTCAAGGATGAGGCCCCAGAAATCTTCATCTGGTCCACTGTGAAAGTCACAGTGATGCTGTGGTTGTAAACAGAAATGCTAAAAGAGCTGATCCAGAACATAATGTTGGGAAGGAAAGCGAGGAAAAAAGAAAAGGAACAAGGGGGGGGGGGCAAAAAAACAAACAAAAACCAACCAAAGAAAAATTTCCCCCCAACCCCTCCCTAAATTC
>JAOTQZ010000248.1:804132-846487 GCA_026546895.1 Pogonocichla stellata | reverse complement strand
ACTGTCTGCCCAGGGCCACTGGCTGCACTGACCACATGAGATGAGGGTGCAGGAGACTTGAGAAGTTTAATAGTTACCTTTCTGCCATATACATCACAGTTTTCCAAAGTCTTACCTCTGGGCATAGATAAGTCTTTAATTAAGAGCTAGTGGCAGAGACTGCCTACAGTCATTTAATGTAGCACAAAAAGTGGAACCCAGCACAACAAAAGAAAATTACACCCATACTTGTTCTTAAGCAAGCACGAGTTTGACTCTTCCAGTTTCTGACCAGTTACTGTTTCTAAAGACTTCTCTCATGGAGTGCAAACAACTATTTTGAGGAATGTAGTCTTTATTGCCAGTACTCCACTTCTATAAATAAGTATCCCTTACCTACTTTCCTTAGTGAATGAAAACAAACAAGAGAATATGTGCACATAGAGGGGATATTTCAGTATTCAGTGCTACTCAGGCAGTAGGGCAGACAAAGGTGAAGCTCTGGTATTTTTTAAACCTTGCAGTTAATAGAGTAGGAGTGTAGAAAAGAATGAGGACTCAGCCAAAACCAAAACATTTTACAGAAGACAGGGAAGAGAACCATGTCCTCTCTCAATATCTCTGACTGTACATATATTTTTGTGGCTGTTAGTTGTACAATTAAACAAATTACACCTCTGAGCATTGAAACTCCCATATTCACACTACCTTCTAAGAATTATTAGATGTGAAGAGTACAGAGATTAATTGGGCAGTTACAGACACATTATCTGTGTCATTTCAGCCAGACCAGGGAAGGCAGAGTAATATTTCACAGTCCAGCCCATAAGATTATTTTTCAAAGCCACTGCAAAAGGACAAGGAGTAACAGGTGTACATAGAACTGTGGCAGAAACAGTGCTTTCTCTTTTTTGTTTTTCTTTTTTTTTCTTTTTTTCTTTTAGCTCTGAACGGAATGAAAAAAGGAATTTTTTAAAAAGTGTGTATGCAGTTTTGGGCCAGTTAAAAATGTAGCATTTGTCTCCAAAAGTTTTTTTTTATATATAAGCTGTTTCTCTCTTGAAAAACAGAAAATGACAAAGTCAGAATCTGAGTAGGCAGAAAAACCTTAGCAGATCTGTCCACATCAGACATCCAGAAACAGACTTGTTTACCTTTTTGTACAGAGATTTTAATGACTTTCAGACACACAGCACTGACCAGTAATAAAAGAGAATTAAAGTGCAATTAATTCCACATGAAATTAATATATGAGTTGCTCAATGGTACAATTTCTATCCCTAATAGACTGTGAGCTGGATAACTGGAAGAGGAATTGTAACCACAGCACAACTTGTTCTATGCACAGGTAACAGCTGCCTTTAATGGTTTGCACACCAAGAATTTGCACAACAAAGAAAGGGCTGCAAGAATTCAAATAATACTCTACAATGAAGTTGAAAACAGGCATTCTTTAGTCCCTGATGGAAAGGTAACTGCAGGAGCTGAAAAAAAAAAGCAACTTACAGGACAGGAAAACCTGAGTTAACTCACTGAGTATGCAAAACATTGAATAACCAGTGTTTATTCGATGAAGGTTTGAAGTGACCAGCCACAAAAGGAATGAGTCATTATTTTGCTCCAGAATGCAAAGTTTGTTCCTTTATTTTTGTTATTTTAAGTAAAATAACACAAATACACACACACACACACAGATGGCTCTTTTAGAGTCAGTAGTGAATAAAGGATTGTGTTGAAATTCCCAAATGTTTCACAACATCTGAAGGCAGGGAAATGATAGAGTGTTTCCCTCCAGCATCCTTAGAGTAACACATCTAGACTACACAGAATAGCTCTGCAGGACAAGAGAAAGCCACAAAATTCTGGCCCCCATTTGGGACCTTTCAAAAAGCTACAGGTTGTTCTGTGTCACTGGGAAGAGACACTGTTAGTCATCACTTGATTTATCTATTGCTCTCATAAAACAGGTTTAGGATTTGATGGAAAGACAAACCACCAATCTGTTACAAGCAGCAACATGGTCTATAAATTTGCTTCACTTATTCTGTTTTTATAAATATAACACAAAAACACCATTTCAATAGAAACTTTTGAGCTTGCCACTCATCTTCACCTTGAGAACTAAATTTTTGTGGGCCCTAAGTGCACATTAATTCACTGTTTTTGAAAAAGAGTAGACCTTTGTCAAATGAGTAAAACTGTGAATCAACTACATTAAAGTATATTTCTATTCCTAAAATTTACTTGGGCAACAATACAGACAGCATGATATTGTCATGGTACATGAAATTACATGGTAATGAATGACAAGACAGCCATTACTTCCCAAAAATTGATACCTGGAAATGCACCAAAAAAATCCTCAGTAATCTTCTAGGCAAGTTATCAAGGAATCAGTTAGGCAGTCTGAAGGCATTGTTCATTAAACATAATTAATGGCAAATTCTATGATACTCAAAAAGCAACATCAGATAGTAAAACACAACTGCTATGAAAGAAACTTCTCTTCAATATCCAGTGTTATGTTAGAGATACCTGCAGCACCACTCACCTTAAAAATCATATTCAACCTTAATTCACAACATCATTATAGAATTTTTATCTAAAAATAAAAGGTAGAGGTTTTCTTCTGAGAACTATCATAATAAAGATGCCTCTGTATTTTTTTTCATCCACTATATATACAATTTACAAACATTATACTGCACACATGGCTTTTGTATTAACAATTTGTCTTAGATTTTAGTATTAGCATAGAGTAAAAAACAGAAGCAACAAATTTCACCAAAAAGAAGTTATTAGAGTGAAATGCACACTCTGTATGTGTGCGTCTAGAGGACTCAGAGCTTTTTAATGCCTTGTCTTTTTATTTCAGTGGTATCAATAAGTTCTTTGCAGCTTTGTGACTTTGTTCCTAGCTGGTGACTGTTAATTTTTACAAAAACAGTAAGATATGATAAAATGCATCACAGTAACAGTGAGATGTAAGAAATAAGTACCTCTCCAGTTCTAATTATGATGAAATCAGTGAAGTAAAAACTTACAGCATTGTGCCATTTGAAATTACAAAATCACAGAATGGTCAGGTTGCAAGGGACCACAGTGGGTCATCTGGTCCCTCTCAAGCAAGGGACTCCTTCCCTGGAGCACCTGGACCTCAGGAGATCCCCATTTTCTTGTTGTCTGTACTGTGAGCCAGCAAACAGCATGATTCCCACGTGGGCTCGTGCTTCTGCTCCTCAGCTGGATTTGATCTGGTTCTCATGAGCTCCATCTTCTGTCATTTCGAAAAATTTTTCGAGTAAATGGGGACTCAAAGTTGTACATTGAAAAGGCGAGGGATTTTTTCACTTTACACAGGGAATGAGCTCTACCTCTCATTAGGGCAGTTTCAGCCAGTTTCCCACCCTCCCCCTCCCCTTTAAATTCAGGGTCAAACTAATTCTTGTAGCTGTGTGTTGGTTTTTCATGGCCTGATCTTTGGCAGTAGGGGGGACACAGGGGTGGCTTCTGTGAGCAGCTGCTGGAAGCTTCCACCATGTCCAGCAGAGCCAATCCCTGATGGGTCTGAAGATGGAGATGCTGCTGGCCAAAAGTGGGACGATTAGGGATGATGGCAACACCCCTGGGATAACACATTTAAGAAGAAAATTGTGACGAATTCGGGGTGCAACCTGAAGTCCAGACAGAGAAGAGGAGGAGCTGAGAACATGTGAAGGAAACAACATGGAGACACCAAGGTCATGAAGAAGGGGAGGGAGGAGATGTTCCAGGTTCCAGAGCTGAGATTCCTTTTTTCAACATGCAGACATAACCTCACCAAAAAAACCCCCAAAAAACCAAAAAACCCCAAAAAACCCCCCAAAAAAAACCAACCAGACAAAACACCTCTTTCCTAGTTTCCTACCTTTTGACTGAACAAAGCCTACCCCTAAAGGACTGTGGCTATGATTCAGTTATCCAAATTACAAAGGACCAAAGAATTTTCAGTGCTTTTCCCTCTGCCTTTTCAGAGGCTCCCAGAATGCTGAAGCTGATGCCACGTGTTGAGACCTCACATCTTGAAAAGCTCTGTTTTGTCTCTATAATCTAGGAGAGTCAATTTTTTCATTTCTTCCTTCCTAGAATTTATGTTCCCTCCCTACTTGTTATAATGATATTTCAATGTGTACATCAATAGATTAGTTTAATCTTAGTGTCTTTTCCATGGTATGAGCAGTAAGATTTTGCAACCCTGCCCTTTGTAAATAGTGCCAATTCTAGAATACTTGCATTTCCTATTTGACAAAATTGCCCAATTCTAGGAAGAGCTAGGAGCACACACCACTTAAAAGGGGGAGGTTTAGAAAATATTTCAATAACTAAACTAAATAATATCTGGGCTTGTTCTCTCCTCCTCATGGCCACTGAAAAAGTCCTCCTGCTTTTATATTATTAAACTTTCTTTTTCTAAAGCTATGGATTGCTTCCAGCTGCCAGTTGGGAGTGATCCCTTACCTGTGGACACCTACTTTGTGTCCAAGAAACTATCAGGGAAGACACTGTCTGACCAGGCCAAATGAAAGAGGCCAGGAATTCTTCAGCAGGAAACAGCTTAGGCAATTGAGGCAATTGAAATTCCAGTTTTGGGAAACGTTCCCTGTTACTGTTGGACAGGATTTACATCTTGGCACTGCTCGTAAACCCTAAACCCCCAATTTGTGCACAAGAGCTTTCCACTAAATTTTTGAGGCCCAGATAAGAGCCTTTGTAAAACTGACACATGAAATACCTCTTCTTTCATTTGCATTGCAATAAACTAATATACAGGAAAAATATGATTACCTTCTTTTAAATTGGCTTTTTGATCTAGAACTCATGAAATTTTTGAAATTGCTTCAGGTGTGCTGTTTGCAGCCTTACATTATTCTCGATTACATAGCAGAGCAGTTTGTTCCAGCTCATGCTTCAAGTTACAGTTCTTCAAAAGGACCCAAAAAATTGGGTTTCGTGGTGGAACTGTGGGGGACTGAATGGGAACCAGATCCTGCAATATAGTAGCAGTGTGAGTTTCTTTCACTAAAGCTATAAAAGATATATATACACAGATATATAAAAGATATAAATACACCATGCAAAGCAATATCTTAGCACCAATAAGAGTTTTTTTAACACATTGAGCAGGCATGCACCTGGCTGGGATCTCCCTTATACCAGCATATAACCTAACACAAATTTCATTTATAAAACCCCTAATAAAAAGCCAGGAGGTTGCTCCTCTGAGTCTGCTGTTCTACCTTTTATCTTTTCCTTAGTCCTCTCACTGTAATCCAAATAAAGAGCCATGATTTCATACCTGCCTGCCCCTGGTGGGTTACCACCTGTTTTGCAGCTGGTGGGTCTCTTTCTTTACATGAAACAGTTTTTAAACCAGCCCTTCCTTCTGGCACCATGAGACAAATTTTAGTCCCACTAAAACTTAGCGTCCAATTGCCTTCACATAATCACAGCCACAACCCCAAGCCCTCCTGTAATTATTCCAAAAAGACAAAAAACTGCAGCAGTTTGAAAACCTGCTTTATTCATCCAAGATTTAATGGTCTGTTTGCTCCTTCCGGAGAATACATATTGTGACATTTTGCTCAGTCTAACAGATGCTACCAGCAACTCTTCTTAAAGCTGTGACCCTTATTCTTGTTTACTGGTTTTGCATAATGTGAAAAGACATATTAACAGTCTCTCCAGTAACTGAGAATTACTGCAATGGATTTATTCTTTACCTAAGTATTTTTTCCACATATATATAAATTTCCAATGAACCTCAGGCCTGTTGTAATGAAAACTGAGACATGAGCTCTTATTTCTCCTGATTGTTGTATGATTTCACTTTTATTTTTTATTACAGTCCTCTAACAGCAAATGTATTTTTATTTAAGAACCTGAGAAAGAAGCAAGTGTCTTTTCAGGACAAAATAAGGGCATTTCAGAGAAGATTTTATAGGAGAAACTGTCATTACCATGACTTAACCTTCATTGAAGAACTAACTGGTATGCCAGAAGGACAAGTTCAGGTATCATGACATACACTGAGATATTAAATTTCACTGTATTAAGAGAATCTGTATAATTCAGAGTTGTTCAGCCAAGTATGGAGCTCATTTAAACATGGTTTCATACATGATTTCTAAAGTTTACTGTTAAGATTCTCTCCTTCAAGACAAAACACATCAGCACCTTTAGGATTTCACCAAGGATATTTTTAATTAAGATGGCAAATCTTGTTCCTTGCACAGACTATATGATGGTGTGCAACCTGGACTTGTTAAAAGTGCTTTGTAGCAATTATCATACTTTGTACTTGTTACAACTTAGGTGCTTAAGCAGATATCTTCAGTTTTATTGTGATGGCACGTTGATAAAGAGAAAGATGCTCACACAATGTGCTTAGCTGATCATCTTCCTCTCCACTGCATCTGCAGCAGCCACCTAGCACTCACTCCAGCTGCACTGACTTTATGGGACAAGAAACACCAGGCTGGACAGAAGCACTGAAATGAAAAGTGAAAAGAAGAGCTCAATCCTCATTGAGAGAACAGACCAAACAGCAAAACCCAGCACCAGTGCTTTTCCTAAAAAGGTGGATGCTTCCTACAAATTTACCCCTTTCCCCTCTTGAGCTCTCAGTTTATTTCTTCTGACTGTGCTGTTTCTAAAAGCATTGTTTTGGAGTGCAGTCTGTAGGAAAAGTTGCCTTGTGCTCAGAGGAATAGATCACTGACCCACAAAAGCCTCCTGGAGTCACCAATCTGCCTTCTGTGTGCACTTAGGGATTCTCCAAACTTATCTAGGCTGAAGAGATCTTAACAAAGTCTTTTGTATTGCACCAACTGCAGAAGCTTCAAGGGGATTTTTATGCTAATGATTCTCTTTAATCTCCATATAATTCAGGCCAACTAAAAATAGATCTTTTACAAACAATGAATCATCATGACTTTAAGTGGATGCAGCTCTGCCACAATAAAGTTGAAATCTCTGTTCCAGAGCACCATTCTTTACTCTCTTCACGTAACAAGCACCCAACAAGCCACTGACAAAAATCAATATAGCTGATTTCTCTTCTCTCCTCTCACTTCAGGTGTCAGTACTATGACCAGAGACAAATAAAGAAGCAATTCCAAGTGCCATACTAATTGGAAGGATAATTCCAGAAACTAAATAGAACTTAAACATTTCTTTTAATTTAAGAAAATTAGTTACAAGCATCTCAAGTCTCACACCAGCAGCGATAGCCATGGTGATTTCTTTTTTTGAAAGAAAATAAAAAAGTTCCTAGCCCCAAAGCAGGCTGTAGAGCTACTTTGGGTGCTGTTTAACCCTCCTGGAATGTGTGAGAACTCTGATTTTGTGTGAGCTGAACCGATTTTGTATGATTAATTAGCATCCATGTGACCTTGCAGGTCAGATCTGCCTCACAAGTTTTTGCACAGTGGTGTTCCACAAGCAAAGATACCTCCCAGTATCTCACTGCCAGGAGACAAACAGCTTTGCAAATGTATCTCAAAGGTCAAGCAGGGCTGTGCAGGAAGGGGTTAATTTTCTATCCCATTTTACTCAAAACACTATCACTAAAGGAAGCAGAAACAGGCATGTTGAAATCCTAAACAGTAATTAAAATGGAAATTAAAAAAAAAAATTTAAAAAGACAATCTAATTGGTTGCTTTACACAATTCTTGTAGATTCTTTGTATTTTGCCAACACCCTTAGGGAATTCCCTTAAGACAAGTACATAAGACAAATGATTGAATGCATTTTTCTCAGAAAGAAGGTGGAATAAATGTACAACTGGGGAGCAAAGACCAACTATTAATATCAGAGGTTAAAGGCTAAGGGAGATCCAGGTGTTGGCTGATGAAAAGTAAGCATAAGATAAGCTGAAAGATTGTTTCCTGGACTTTTAAAAGCTTTCATGCATTAACTCCTCTGACATTTGCTTTTGGATCTTATTATATTTTATTTTGTTCTTTTTCAATGGAAGTTAACAGTGTGATCCCTGGGTTAACTTGTGTACCTTACTCACAGTGAGACACATCTCTCAATTTACCCAAATTTCAACCTGTGGAACTTCATGGCTCTGCTGTGCTGGGGTCCTGTGAAAGAATGCCAGTGTCAGTGCTGGGTAGCACAGATGAAAACAAATCCCCACAGTGCCCCAGATGCCTTGCAATTGCCTCTCCTGCACAGCCACATAGAATTCTGAGGCAAAAGTCTGGGCTGGAAGGGACCCACAATGATCCTCCAGTCCAGCTCTGGGTGAATGGCCCATCTGGAGACTGAACCCACAACCTGGTGCTGTTAGCACCATGCTCTAACCAGCTGAGCTCAATGCACAAAGAGGAATTACAGACATTTTGAAGTCCACTATGATGTAGGGGGTGGCATCCCTGCCCAAGGCAGGAGGTTGGAACTGGATGATCTTAAGGCTGGTTCTAACACAAACCTTTCTATAATCTTATTTTCAGCAGAAAAGACTTCTAGTCAAAAGAAGTCCATTTTTTGCTCAGCCATTTTTCCCAGTCCAGAGGTCACTGGACAAAGAGGTCAGTGAGAGGCATTAAGATCCAGCTATTAAAATTGTCTCTGCCCAAATTAAGGTGCAAACAAAGCTAACATGCTGAAGCCAATACTACAGATTTTTATTTAACAGTAAATGTGGGGTGGAGAGAGAGAGAGATATGAAAAAAAAGAGGGGGGAAGAGAAAGAAAACAATAGAGAGGTAGCTGGTGGATCCTGACAGCATCCTTCAATTCCAGTCTCCTCAGGTCACAGTGATCCATTTGGGGTCAGAGAAGCCCAAAACCACAGAGAACCCTGGGTTTCTCTTCACACAGGTTCATGTGGGAACACAGCCACCTCCCCTGGAGTGGCAGATTTTACACTTGATGATTCAATACGTTGGATCAGGGGACACTTTGGGACTCTGATGGAATACAACACCTTCTAAGACATTGCAGCTGCCTCTTACATCATCTTACATGAGAGGTAAAATAATCCAACTTCCACAGTAAGTGTTTCAAACCCCTCACCTGCCTTTCCCCTTTATAGCTATTTTGGCTTTCATCTTTAGTTTCTTCCTCTTCCCACTTCTTCTAGCTTTTACTTTCTGCTTATAGTAGTCACCTTCTTACTACCAAACACTGCTCTCTCTCCAAGCTAATAATTATCTGTTACATTCATAGAAGAATTAGCATTAAAGTTTGGCTCCAGTATTTTAAGTTACCCCAGAAGTTCCTGAAGAGAACATCCAAGTAAGTACAATTACATAACACACCCTAAAGGCCTGAAGTAATCAGGCCTGGAGAAGACCCAGTAAAGAATTTTATTGGACCTTATTAAGCCTTGGCATAGCCCATCTAGAAAGGTTGTTCTTACATGAATAGCACACATATGTACATACATGTTAAGATCAAGTTGCAACTGCAGGCAAAGAAGGGCAATTCTGCATTTCTGAAGGAGCCCCTAGTGAATGCAAAGACACCAGGGGTTCACTTTGCTCACCAGTAACTGAGAGAAGCATTCTGTGAAATGTGAAAGAATTTAAGGGCCATCTAGTGCTTAGATGCACCTCCCTACTTAAAATTTTGTTTGCAATTTGTGAGGATCAAGAAACCCTCAGAAGGGTAGATATTCTGATGATTTCTTGTTGATAAGAAATAAGAATAACCATTTACAGAGTGAACATAAGAATTACTCTTTAGACTCCCTTTGCTCAAAGTATGGTATTTTTTAGATTTTCAGATCTTATTGCCCAAATGAGTCAGAAAAGCCTGTGTCAGGTAGGTTAAGTTCACACGTGTTGCACCTCAAGCACATCAGCAGAGCTAGCTTAGAAAATTCTGGTGAGCTGCCATGCCAGGTTCCTCAATTTCTACATATTGTTATTCCTTTGAGTTTTCTTTCTTGGCATTAAATACATTATTCCCTTACATTACTTAAACCTGCTTACAAATTTAAAGTTATGCCAGGGAAGTCCTTCCTTACAGCTTGCCAAACCACCTTCCACCTTTGTACACTTTCTATGTTCACACCATGATGTCCACTTTAATTGTCCACAGATCAGGATTGCAAAGATGAGTGGTTTGTATTCACTGATTAATTTCTGGAAAAATGAACACTATCCTCATCATAGCCCTTTAATAAATTATGTTCTATGGGTTTTTTTCAGTAGCATACATGTTCCAGGAAAATACTGGAACACAAAAGATGTCTATTTCTTTCTCACCTTGCATTCTACTTTTCTTTCATAGTATTTCTACAGTGCTGTAGAAAACAAGATGCATTTTCCAGATTAAAAACTGTTTTTTTAATTGTGTCCTATCCCAAGAGAGAAAGTGTGTGGGGGGAAATTCTGCAGTACCTTTGTCCAGATTAGATTATTTGTAATGGTGACATCTGTGTATAAACTACCTTAGGAAATATTAAAAATTGATCCACTTTGATAAATTACTATTAATGCTTTCATCTACATTTAATTAAAGAGGAATCTTGCCTGATAGGCAAGTAATAACAACAACATCCTGACTTTGTTATTATCTTCATTTTTCAGTTCCTGTAACCACTCCATTCTAAATGAATGAAATGCAAAAGAAAAAGGATTAGCCTGCCCTATAGTGGTTTAATTCATCTCTGCTTTGCCTTATTGTTCTCCATTCCTCCATAAACTGGATAGATTTCCTTAAATAGAAGGAAGAGCAGGTTCCTTTCCCTCCTTCTACAGAGGCACAGAGCAATAACTGTGATGAAGAAAGGACCTTCTCATGTGTGCCATCATCATCATCACACAGGTCATTTGTAACTTCCTTGGAATCAGCTGAAGTGCCTGTGGAAGTTTCTTTGTATTTTCCAACAAATGGTACTTAGTACTTTGGAAATTATTCACCAATAAATGTTTCAATTTATACATTTCTCAGAAAAAAAAAAAAGTTAACAAACTGAAAACAGGTCTTCCCACAGAAGTTTTTGCTAGGCATTGTCATTGATTCCATGTAGAAAACCATGGTGCCAAAATAAATCATATCAAATCTGCCCTTAAGGCACTTTCAATAGGAATGCTGTGACTCTGTCAGTCCATGGGCAGTGAAGAATGAACTCTAACAAAGATTTCCTAGAGCTGACCAGCAAAGAGGGATGTCATAACTCTGTGACAACACAAGTTGTCTCCATCAGCACAAGTGCATCAACATAGTAAAGGTGCCTGAAACATCAGTGATTTGCATCCATATAGATAACATCTATGTGAAGTCATCAAGTTTCACTTTTTCCCTCAGAAGCATATTCATAATTTTTTGTTATAAGAATATATAATTATATGTTATAAGAATGCTATAAGAATAGCATTTCAAAGCAAACAGATAGCACTATCTAAAATTGTAGGCTTCTGAAATCTGTATTACAAAACCAACTCACATAATGTGAATGGAGTTCTTAAGCACCTGATGAAAATTCCATAACCTGATTCTCTTTTGGAGGTGTTCTTACTATGTGCACAAATTAATATTGACAGTTTCATTAAAAATCAGAATAATCTTTTTCAAAGCATACAGATCTTAGCAATCCAGGCTGAGAAGATATTCTTTGAGACGATGGTCAAAAAGCCACTTTCTTCCTTCTTTTCCCCACAAAATAATACATTCATCTTGTCCATTATGAGTTCATTTTAATAATACATTAAGAAGTGTACTGGTGTGGGGAGCAGAGGCACAGTTACTAGTATTATTTTATATCAAGATACTACTGGTGGATGTTTCAGATGGCCCTGTTACAAGTTCTATACATCAGTGCATCTTTATCTGGTTGGCCTGCTAGAACAATGCTATTTTGGGGGGGAAGGTGGAGGGAGGAAGAAATCTATTTTTCAAGTAACAGATGGATAAACAGATGGGTGGAAAAGTCCACTGAATAGTGTGTTGGCTGCCTGTCATTGCCTGTAGGACAGCCAATAAATATCATATGGATTAAACCTGTAAACTAACATGTCCCTATTTAATGAGTTCTTTCAGAGTGGTAGATGTTTTCTTGCCAATACCCATATAAATGAAATGCCACTTTGGATAAGGTAAATTTTTGCAAGGAGACCAAACACCTAAGCACGGTTTTTTCTAAGATTAATAACCAAAAGCAAACAGGGGAGGAAGACACGTGTGTGCATTTTTACAGACTGTGAGGTGGTCCTTTTGCACATCTGGAATGGATTCCTGCAAATAACTTTCAGTATGTTTACACTTAGGATAAAGTTTTCATGCTCCTTACATCTCTTCCTGTGAGAATTTTATACTTTTCTTTCCTCCAGCTTGCATAAAGTGCTTAATTCAGTAGCCACTCATGGAGACACCACCCCAGACCAACAGCAGAACTTATATTTCATGTTCTTTTGAGAGATTCTCTCTATTTTGGGCTAACATAAAATCAATGCAAAAAAAGCTGACATGACATAAAATCCCATATTTACTGGCACTTAGGCTATCCAGTGTCACATACCTCTTGCATTACAGACAATGACAATTTGCCTATTTTCCAAAACCACCATGGCTGTGAGGAGTGGATGGCTCCTACTCACTCGAGAACATTCATCATGGATCATTATGTGCAAGAGTAGCTCCTTTACTTTTCTTCCAGCCTACTGTCTAATATTCACTGAGTAATTTCTAGGTCTTCCGAGACAGAGTTGATAATTTTTTCCTTGTTCAACAAATCATCACTAATTTTACAAAGAGAGGTAAAACTCTTCCAGGCTCAGTTCCACAGGCTCCAAAATGAGACAAAGAGAAAAATGCTGCATTGAAAAATCTGCCTGAAAAGGAGTTCAGTTCTCCAGAGCAATGCTCCAGTGCTCCACCACATGGGAAACTTATTCCTGATTTTTTTGAGAAAACACAAAAGCAAATATTCAGGTATAGTAATGACATGTGAATTTAAGTGTTAACATAACTTTCCATAATTTTTCACAGGTAGTAGAAATCAATTTAATTTGCTGATTTTCAAAAAATTCCTTGAAAACAGTATCCCTGAAGAGAAAGTGCAGGACTCGTGGATGTCATCAAACATAAAATATTTAATTTTGCCTGCATGGAAAAAAATAGAAAATTAAAATGCAAAACATTTTAGTTATGAAAATATAATCTATAAACTCACCACCAATAGGTGGGGTGAATTCCATGAAAAATTTCTAAAAATGTATAGACAGTTACAAAATGCTGACAACAATATTTTGCACCACTATTAGATATAAAACTCTGGCTGTACCCAAGAGAATGTTGTATGACATCAGGAAAATGATTATTATTGGACAAGGGAATAAAAAATTAGTACAAAAATCCTGAACTGGAGAGAATAAAGACTTGGCCTAAGGTGGACACGGTGAAGATTATCTTTGAAATCCAGTAATCCATTTTGCCATAGGAAAGTATCAGCATGAAGGCTTCTTTGCCTCTTCTTTGCTCCATTGTACCCAGAAACAGGTAACTTCAGGTTTTTAAAAAACACCTCTCACTTTTCTTGCCTCTTTGGGCATGTGAGGCATCTGCTTGTGCAGACACCACTTGGATTCAGTCTTGCCTAGGGCTGGAGAGTTCCCAAGTAGCTGGTTCAATTTTCTTATGCACTAGAGCAGCCTTTTGAGTGACTGCACACCTCTAGATCTGATGGAAGGGGAGAATTAAAAGTAGAATATTCTCTTTTAGTGTAATGTAACAAGTAACCATGCGTCTTGCTGTACACTTAGTCATCCCTCTATGTGTGAATAAGCCCTCCTGTGAAAGAGCTGCTCTACTCTGGGCATATTATTATGATTGACAGAATCTGTCAGAAACCATAGTGAGGTTTTTGGCCTCTTTTCCTTAACTTACATGTAGCAGAAAATGAATTTTTTTAAGTAGTAGGAAAGTTAATAAAACCACTAGAAAGGTAGCTGGCATAAAGAAACACGAGTTTCAAATTTTGCCAAGCAAATCTTTGTCCAACTTTTTCTCTTTTAAACGCTGAAGCCTTACACCCCTGAAATAACTAAATAATCCATAGGAGCTTAGATTA
This sequence comes from Pogonocichla stellata, assembly GCA_026546895.1. NCBI lineage: Eukaryota > Metazoa > Chordata > Aves > Passeriformes > Muscicapidae > Pogonocichla > Pogonocichla stellata. Next base: position 832,442 of record JAOTQZ010000248.1, on the reverse strand, counting down.
AAATTAAATGAGGTTTACATGTGTTTCTGAACTAATTTTTTCTCCTTAGCTGGTTAGTCTCTGGAGTGCTAGAAACACCTATGTCCCAGTTACTTAAGGCAATTCTAAGTCCCCAAAGTTTGACAGCATCCAAGATTTCAAAAGACAATCATAGAGCATGAATTTATTCTACTGAATGAGAGCAACATGAAACAATCAAGTGTTCTCAGCCTGCTGGATGAATACAGATTTAAAGCTACTTCTGTCTTAGTATTTTTGTACCCCAGCAGGGATGAGTTATTCCATAGAACATCAGCCAAAGCAAGGCATGAAGTTACAACATTAATGTTGGGTTTGCTCCCTGAACCTTTGAGTCTTTTACCACTGGATAAAAAAAAAAAAGGCTGATCAGTATTCTGTGAAAAACCCTTTGCTAAAAGGTTTGGCATTTAAAGTGAAAGTAACCCCCAACATTGCAAATTTGTAGGATGAGAAGAACCTGCAGGAAAATAGTTTGTAACCTATGAGCAATGTAGGCTATGTAGGCTGATACAAATTCCATGTATCTTATTTAAAAGTCTTAGTGATTCACATTAGATTACTTTCTAAATTTATTTGTTGGTAGAAAAAAAGCTAAAATAACTCCTGAAAACAGCCTGCCATTCAAACACCTAAAAATGAAGATGGAGTGTGGATTATCAAGGTATTTAATTCTTAGTTTTTACTAAACTTTTGGACATAAAATTTTAAAAATCCAGCTCTTCCTTTATTTCACTTCAGGTTATTTTTTTTATAATTAGAAATGCTGAAAAATCATGAATGGAATGCTTAATATATAGTGTCCCTGAACTCAACCAAATCAACTAATGAGGAAAACATCCCATCTAATTCTAAAATTTATTGTTGGTTTACAAGAGGTTCAACAGAAATTTTGAACTGTGGCTTCTTTAAAGCTGAACCCCTAAACATTTACAGATTAAGTTTTCAATGCATTAGTAACAAAGCTGTTTAAACAAAAGTGTTATTTTAAGAACTGAACCTAATATTACACGTGCAGTGCAATGTGGTCTTCTCAAACAAGTTTTTCCAAGCCCCCAAGCTGTGATTCAGAAAGAGGAAATAGTTCAGGAGCAACAGCTTGGTGGAGCCCTGAGTCCTGCACACTTTGTGGAAAGAGCTGGTGCATCATTAAGGGACCAGGGAGGCAGCCTGGATTTCTCATGGAAAACATAAGAGAAAAGAATTATAACAATGTTTATGCACCTGCAGGGCGTGTGAGAGATGTGATTGTTTCCATACAAGCACATTTACCAGGGGTGTCACCTCCTTGCACCAATGACATTGTGTCTGTTCTCAGCCACCACGAACTGCTCTATATAAGTGCGGTGTTCCTTTAAATAAAGGGCTTTTCCTTCTCTTCTGCACCAAGACAGCAATGTTGCTATATTCCTTTTCACTGCTCTCCTGGCCCCAACAGCAGCAACTAAAAGAATAATTGATACAGCCATGGGAGGACAAAGCCTACGTTTGTGCTCTGTGACTCAGCACCCTCTTCAGCAGCAGCACTGCAGACAAACATCTCTCTGCAGCTCCAAAGGATGAGGGGTCTTCCGAGAGGAGAGCTGGAACTTTGCTTTGGCAGTTTGCTACAGCCCAGAATGTCTCTGCAGTATCACTCACATGTCAATGTAAGTTATGCACTACAGGAATTTTAAAAAAACCTAGGGCCTCCTTGTGACTTCGGCTATGGACTATAAAATTAGCACTACATCAGTGAAAATCACCTCACAAAGGTAAAAGAAACACATTTGAAGCATCACAGATGAAGAATCTGGAGATTAGTAATGACATCTGCCATCTCAGCTCTGTCACTTTAGCTGCATTAGTTCCATTATTTTCTCCACATCCTTGTTCATACATGACTCTTTTAAACAATGGCCACATCACACTACAGCAGAAACACAGATATTGACTCATATTGCTTTTAATTAAAAATTAATCTAGAGAGGAAACATAACATAGGCCCCTTGGCTTCCTGGGAAGAAAATGGGTGTGGTGGTTACCACTATTGTCAAAAAAAAACCACAGCAGAACAGAGCTGGGAAAAAAGTAGGTGACTCCACCAATATTTTCCATTTCCAGATACTCATGTATCAAACATAAATACCAGAGGCCAACATAATCTAGTGACCTAAAATGAGAAACAATGTTCTGTTATTTCATTCCCCTGTAGTACAGAATAATTCTTTATGTGACAGCTGTCCTTCTTAATCAAGTGTGATTAGGAAAACCACCTATGCATCTTCTTTGGAAAAACCAGGGCAGTGACATAAAGTTTTCCATAAAATTCACCCTTACATCTATTTATTCTGGTTTTTTCCCTTCAAACCACCCCAGTTTTTCTTCCATCTTTCTCTTTCCACATTCCAATTATTTACAATTCTTTGCAATGGTCTTTTGTGAGCCAATCTCTCAGCTGTCACAAGGGTACAGATGCAAGACAATATTGCAATAAATGGATTAACAAGTGCAAGTCCATTACTGTTGTTTATATTTAAGGGCTTACAAGCTACTAACATAGGAACTTTCCTTCATTAGCCTGGCTTCTTCCTCTTGAAGTAAGAGGCCTTATTTTCTCAAACACCCTAAGGATGGCCATGCTAATTAATGACAAAAGATTTCTTTATGGTGTGTGCATGTATACGCATCTGTATGCATACCAAGATACACATACAATTACTTTGGTTAAAACAGCACAAACACATAAACTTTGTGCTCAGGTAAACAAAATTGTAGAATTCATTCAGAATCCTCCTCTCCTGTGAGACCTTTGATGTCAACAAATTCACAAGCTTCAGAATATATTTGCCATTGCAGCACTCTTTATATTGTCACAACTATCTCTGTAAAATGAAAATTTAAAATAAAATTTCTGCAGAGCTTTTCTAAAATTTAAAGACAAGAGAGATGGAGGAATGGCCAAAACCTCCTCTACTTATTTTTCCTATATCTTAATTTTGGGGTAAGAAAGAAGAGCAGAATTTCCTTTACTTCTACTTAAATCTGAAAAAACCCTATGCTTGTTTTCGGATACATAAGCAATTCTATTTCCTTCAGCATTCTGACTGAAAGTATTTTGTATTTTCCAATGGTCATCATTATGAAGAGGTGCCATATTCTCATTAGCAGAAAGGTAGTTTCCACCAAGCTCTTCATAATTTCAGTAACATGAAGAGAAGAGAGAAATAGGATTTATGTAGGGAAAAGGGAGAATTTGAGAAGAAATTCCCTGGCTCTTGGGGAGCAGCAACTAAATGAGCAGCAGCCAGGTGAAAGTTGCTCTGTGTAAGACAAAGTGTTTATCCCCTCAGTTTACATCTAAAGACTTTAGCACCAATAAAGACCTTAAGGGTGGTAATTAGCATAATTTCAAACAAGTTGCTTGAGTTTGCACTTCGTTGCTTAAGTGATATTTTACTCAACAGAAGGTATTTCATGCACACATAAACCAGAATTTTATTAGAAATGTGGTGAATGCTTTATTTTATAGACAAAGTAACAGCTAATAAAGATGGAGTTAGAGCTGTGATAGCATTTTGAAACTATGCTGGTGCCATGACAATTTTGCAGCAGAAACTATATTGTAACTATATTAATAACAGCTTGTTCTCTATATGCATGCCATTTGTAAACAGCTATATAAATGTATGTCTATCCATATTTATGATCACTTCATATTTATGCTTTTTACCCTTTTTTCCTCATCAGAAATTAAGATTTAAAAATCTTAAAAGGTCAAGGAGATAAAGTGCAGCAGAATTTCCTCATCTCCCTAACAAACACTGGAAGGTGAGGGACTTTCAAAATTCTCTGTTTGCTATTTCTGATAACTCCAGCCCTGAGGAATAATCAGTACCACTTTTAGCAACGCCTTGCTTCAGATTTTTTCCTCAAGCTGACAACTTTCCTCAATCTTCCCTGTGAGAAGAGGAAGAGACCCATTACACTGTACTGGAAATATCTACAGCAGATGGATTGTTATTAATGGGAGGACCAGAATTTGTTTATACAGGGAGAGGTACCACAACTCTACTTTTAAATACAAATTTAATTCATTTACAAAAGAATACCTGAAAGTTTAAAGAAAGTAGACTGCCTAAACAGGTGATAACACTGTTTGTTTTAAGACCTTGAAAAGTTTAAATAAAGAAAGTAAGATATAATTACTGAAACTCTGCCAAGATTATAAAAGAAAACAATAATAAATTTCTGCAAGAACATATTAAGCCCACACATGAACTATTCTTCAAGGAAAGGAATCTTTCCCAAAACAGCCACTTAGATTAAATGGGAGGAAATTATGAAACTAAATCACAAAGCTGTAGGCCTCATGTTCATATTAAAAAGAAAAATAATAGGAACCAATCACCCACTCTTTGCCTTCTGTGATTGCTACTGCTTATTTAGTTTTTTTTAAACTAAGCAGGCAAAATTAAATTTTTCTACTAATGAGTATGTGTTGACTCCTGTGAAACAATAGCGAGGACTTCTCCACAACAGCTCACCACAGTTATTTTTAATTTATTCCATAGGATTAAACATCCTGAATGACCATTTGAATGACCAATGAAAACACTTATTCTGAAAACACTTTTTAACAGTTTAAGCTTTTGTGCATCTTCTCAGATAAAAGAAGCTTGTTAAAAAACACTTTTCCTTTTCCAATTTACTCTTCACAAAATGCATCGTTGTGATTGAGTGAATTACTGTACCCAGCTAAGGGATATCAGTATTTCACCTAATTTATTAATTTGTGCAGAGATAGAGAGGAGGACTTTTTCACAAGTCCCTTTCACAGTCCTGTGCTCATCCCAATGAAGATTTTTAATCGATTCCCTGCAGAAAAGCCGAATAAGGAACAACCATGAGCAAAACATTCACCAGAGTTCAACTTGCATTTTGCAAGCAGGATTCTAGCAGAATGGGCTTTGTTCTCAAGGGAACAAAGTCAGGTCAGCAAAGGTCATGATGGACAAGGAGAAGGGGAGGACACCTGGGTGAGCAAAACAGTCACAGGCAGCCTGCAGTGCAGAAAAGAGAGATCATGAAAATAAAACAGCAAAATGCATTAAATAATTTGTTAAAATATGAAATAATACACTTATTTCTGCATGCAGACACACATTTCATAAACTGTTGGTTGAACATCACACAGAATCTCCTATGGGCATTTAATTAGGTTCTGGATATTTTTTCCTACACATCTTGATGATGTGGAACATTTCCAAAATATCAGGATTATTATCAAGTATATACATGAATATTTGGATATTTTTGCAAATGGGATTTTCATCTTATGTTTTCTGTTGGGCCTTGCCATGGACCCTCTGGTTTAACAGCTTCTGGCAGAGGGATATACTCTTCATTTATTATTGCAACTTGAGCAGCTAATTGTAACAATAAAAACAGCAAAGCTGAGGGCTTTCATCCATCCAGAACTCTGTGTGTATTTCTTCAGGCCAGTGGTTAATTTTTTCACTGAGACTTTGACATGCCTTAAGGATCTGTACTTTGTCCCTTAGAAACAGCTTTTTAATTAACTTATTTATTTATTGATGAGTGTAGGTGAGAGGAAAGAAGCAAGTGTAATAAGGAAAGCACAGACTCGCAGCCTATTCACCTCTGCTATTCTAAAATGCTCCAAAACCCCCTCAACTTTCATCTTTTCTCTCTCCAGACAGAACAAACAAGGTTTTACATTCAGCATGGAGGAGAACTAACACCTTTGCCAGCTAATGCCAGCATAAAATGAACCCTAGATCAATAGGGTTTGGTATTTACAGACACCTGCCACAGATGACCAATCCTCCAGTAGATTAAACTCAGAATAGATGAAAATTAGTTGTTGAGATGCTGCTGGAGATGGGCTACATTGCCATTTCACATGAGAGACTCCAGGGTTCTGACAGTCTTTCTTGGACCAAAGCCCAAACTATTGTATTTGCCAAAACTGCACTCATCAACCTCTCTCTGATTTATTTTAATGTGGCGTGCTCCTCTGCAGCTCATCACATAACACTTTAAATAATTCTAAATAGAAGGATAGTTGCTATATAATTGCCATAAAAAGATAATTGCAGACATTGCAAAGAAAAAACCTGAAGATAAAACATGAATTGGCATTTAATGACAGTTTGACATACTTGCAAGTCAGCTGACATGCTATTAAGTAGAATATCACTGATAGAAACCCAAGCTGCTACAGTCAGGTTAGCCTGTTCAGGAAAAAAAGATTGTGTGAGAGACATGGTTTCTTTGCCCCAACTGCAAAGGCTGTGCCAAGCTAATAAATTCTTGTTGAACAAGGATTAATAGCTCTGCTTTAACTAAATTGCTTTCATTTCCAGGAGTAACATTCATCTGCAGACTTTTTGCTAAATGAGTTATTAAAACAAATTCACATCAAGTAATTACAGATTGTGTGTGTTTAAGATCATTATTTTAAGTGAAATCACAGCTTTTCTTGTCATATTCAGACATCTCTAAACCCTTCAGGCCTGCCTAAACTTTAACTCTGCATTTTGCTGCAATAAGGAAAATGTTATTTTTATGCCATTGGCCCTTTCTGCCACAAAAAGCTGTCAGGGCATGTAGTGGGCTACAACTCCCTTCTCCTTGGATTTTGGAAAGGAAGCAGGGGCTGCAGTGAATGCAAATAGAGCTAATAATAATTATTAAAGCCAACTGCATACTACTCTCACAATTCTAATGTTTTTCAACTTTTCTCCCAACAACACTTTAAAGCCTTAGAGCATCTCAAGCTGCTGGAATTAACACAGGGACAGATCCCATATAGTCACTAACTGCCCACCAGTGTAGCATAATTTGGGGAAAAACATGGCAGCATGACTCAGGCAATTTGAATTATATCTCAGCTTTAATCACTGGCAGAGATATTCCCAAAGAACTATCTTTCAAATTAAACACTTCTCTCCATTGCAGAAGATATACCCCTCCAATTTAACCTGCCCAAGAGGAGTCATGTGCATTTCTCTTTTTGAGAATGATGAAATGATTCTCCTTATCCAGCAGTAACCCTCAATCTTTATCATTACCCAAGGCAACTGCAAATTGCACAATCACCAATTACACCACGTACTGCTGGTGGTATCCTCCAGCTCTCAATATCACTGAACAATCCTTGCAGGCTGCACTTGACAGCCAGACCAAGCCACATCCAAACATTTCCCTGCTTTGTCATACAGGGTGGCTTTAGGGACAGCATGAGAAGCTGGGAAACCGTGGACCCCAAATCTCCAGCTCCCCAAAGCACTGCCAGCCTCATCCTGGCAAAGTGCCTCCCATCGCTCAGGAATCTCCTCTGGGAAAACATTGACCTGGCATTCAAGACTAAGGAGATTGCTCTTGGGGAAAACTGTGATTACAAAGCTGTATTTATAAATATTTTAATGCAATAGTTTAAACCCAACAATCCATAACCTTACTAGGATATAAAGTGTAAGAAATACTTTTAGGGATGCATTTGTAAAGGTTCATGTTTAAGAGAGGCTTTTATGCTTCAGAGAGCAAAAAGTTGTGTGTTGAAGATGATCTGACTAGCTGATAAATCACACATAAGCAGGACATAGCAGCAAGCCTTTTTTCTTCCCATTCAATTCAATTCAAACCTTCTGGAGTGCAAAACAGAGGGCAGGGGAGGATGGAAAGAACAGAAGTTTTTAAAAATCAGCAGCAAGGGGCCAAAAATGACATGGCTATCCTGAGGGGAACGGGAGGGGATGGAGGGTGGAAAGGAGTAAAATAAAACCTAAAGGAGGGAAGCAGAAAGGGGGAAAATAGAAAGGGGAAATACAGAAAGATTATACTTCACTACCATACACAGATTTGGGAAAGATAAGGAACAAGTTTGCATGGTTTTCTCTGCTACCATGAAGGTTGGAATTATGGGCTAAAACAGCTTTAATGTTTCAGGAAATTTGATATCCTCGTGCCCTTGGGAAAATTTGGACCATCATTAATAACAAAGGTAATGAGTGTTGTCAGCACTGAATCTGATGCAGTGACTTGAACAGAGACACATCTCATAATTTTATGTGCAAGAATAAGCAGAATTACAAGTGAGGATTTTGCTTAGAGAAAAGAAAACCTCAGTTAAGCACAGTTACTATACAGCCTCAGTATTAAATTAAGAGGAACAAACTGTGAATGCATGCTGAGGAATGCCAGATATTCTGCAGGCTATGGAAAGTGCCTGGGAGCAATGCCAGTTCAGGTGGCACCCTGTGTGAGAGAGAACATGAATGATAGTCAGGAGTTCTATTTAGTGCATAAAATTGGTTCTAATAATTGGTTCTAATAATAATTGGTTCTAATACAAATAATTAATTACTTCAAAGGAGAATCTATGGCAGAAATTCTTAAATCTTTATTTCCTCATCAAAGTTAAAAGCAAAAAACCCCTCCAAAAATTAAAAAAAGTGCAATGTTTTCTTTGTTCAAGACTGGATTAAAAAAAATTAATTGCCTTTTCTCTGGAAAACCAACTACTTTTTAAGATTTTTTTTTCTATATGAAGAATGCTCAAATGAAACAGAATCCTGAAAATAGCTGAAACTTGACTAGGTCAAGTAAAATATTTGCCAGCTATAACTATGGGAGTGTATAAACTGTGAAAGAGTATTTCAAATATGCTGCTGAATTACTGAACTATTGGGAAATGTGGTATTTATGGAGGGCTGTGCTCCCTTTGGAATACAACTGGATCTAATGGTCACTGCAATTAGATTCATTAATTATTTTTGTCTCAGAGACAAATGTTGACTGCTGCTGCTGTTTCACTTAATTTTAAAAGAACAATAGCCAGCTTGCCTGGAGGAACAAAAGTTATCAAGTTCAAACAGCAACCAGAAAATACCCCCCTACACTCAGCTTATGATATGTTCTTTCCCAAATAACTAGAGATCTATTAATAAAGCATTAAGTCAGTGCTCTAAAAAGTGAGATACTGGAATACTTTCAGGGGAGGCTGAGATTTTAATCTCCCTGTCAGTCATCACACTATTGGCTACAGCAGTGCTCCTGCCCAGGTGTGCAGGCTGCAGCTCAGTGCTGCTGTGTTTATTTATTTCATTTACACATGAAAAATTGGCAGGGTCCTGGTGTAAAGGCCAGTGGGACAAACCCCTTAACTACCTTTGGTTTAGACTACATTAAGTGTAGTACAAACACATGGCAGGGCATTTGCCAAGCTCATTTGATTGATCACTATTTTATAATTTCACATCACCTGTTAGTTTTTAACAGCCCAAGTAACAGTGATACTACAGGATGTGTGCTGTTTAGGTGTGGAGCCCATGTTTTTCACAACAGTGGAACATATCTGTAATAGGTGCAGCAACACTAGAGATTAAATACCCTTTCCTCTCAAATAATTTTTCTGTCATGCTCCTGCCCTCCCAAAAAGAGGTAGTTAAAATAAATATACAAGCTCAATTCCAAGGATTTTTTTTTTATTATTATTTTCCTAACTTTAGTTTTCTCCAACCCACTGTCACCATTCTGGAATGCAATATACCATGTACCAGTGAACCTGCCTCCACATCAAGAACTGTTGGAATTCAGCATTATCATATTTAGTCACTGTCATCATACAAGTGCTGGCAGTCAGCCTGCACTGCCCCATTCTCAAAGCTGCCCTTGTTTTGCAGAGTTTCAAGTCCTTTCTGCTTCCAAAGAAGCCCAGGATCAGCCTACTGAACTTAACCTCTGCTCTGCCAGCTCTGATTGCTTACCAAGATTTCGATTTTCATTTCTGAACCATGAAAAATGGGACACTTTAGAAATGGGGCACACATACTGTCGAGCACTGGTGCAAAGAAGTGGTTGAGTCTCTGTCCCTGGAGGTATTTGGAGACATGTCCTGCCTGCTGTGGCACTGGGGGACAGGGTTTAGTGATGGACATGGCAGTGCTGGGTTAACAGCTGGACTTGATGTCCTGAAAGGTCTTTTCCAACCTCAACAATTCTGTCATTCCATAACAAAGCTGGGCCCACAAGGGAAAGCTGCAGGATTAGGCTTGCAGGCTGTGCATGTATTAACAGGCATGCATCTGTCATTGCTCTTGAGAATGTAACTTTTGCACTATATTACAAAACAGCTTTTATGATATCTCCATTTCCAGATACTTATCAGCCAAGCCTGCTAATACTTCTTATTTCAGTTCTTAGCAAAGTCTACAAGGTATGTTCTTCCACGTGAAACTACTTGATTAAATATACATATATACCATTTATAAGAAAGATGTGGAGGGATGAGCTCAAAATACTGTTCAAATTCAAAAAGCAGCTTTTCTAGCCTGAATTGTTGATGACTAAGTGATTACTAAGCTTCCACACATTTTAGTGTACAAGCTATCACGATGCTTCAAGTTTTTTTTACAGTTACTAATTTGTGGTATAACCTTGTTAATGCTATGTTGCTATGTTAATATTATTAGTATAATTACAGCTAATGCAAAGTTCTAATAGCATCATAAGTCTAGCAGAAATCTATTCTGAGCTCTAGTATACCTTCAGTACAAATATAAACCACAGACAGGCTACATTTTCTTTGCCAGAATCACATCCACAGACTGGAACTGAAAAGATGACAATGGAGTACATAAAACCTAAGTTTTTATTTAGGTATCCCAGCATGTATAAATTTTAAGATGTGATTTATATAGTGTCACTTATTTTCATTCCAGTTTCTGTTATATTCACTAATGTTTCACTGTTTAGGCATATTTTTTTGTATGAATGGTCAAAAACATGAAGTGCATTTGCCACTGTTATGACAGCAAAAATTTTATGAACACTAAGAACAGATAGAATTGTTATACATATATATTTTATTCTAATAATAATCCAATTCTAGATTTTGAGAAACTGCACAAGTTTGGTTTTTTCCTGTGTTTTGAATTAGGTATCTTCACTGAAGTATTTTCAGATAAGAACATGACCTTTGCTCTTTTAAAATTCCAGTAAACCTCCTGGAATGTACCTACAGAGCTGCAAAACAAGTTACCCCCATGTTTTTATCTTGCATCTTCATGTTGAGAATAAAGATGTTCTTCCTATGATCATCTGCAAGTGCTCTCAAAACACACCAGAGCAGAGGAACTCCCAGGACAGACAGAGGGAGCTGTATCTCCAGTTTTCTTCTTTAAAAAGACATCTATAAACAAGCTGTCAAGTTTAAACTTGCAACCATAAAAATGAATTAAAAAAACCCTCCAGCTTGTTTTTCACCATTACCACCAATCAAATTAAACCTGTAAAAGCAACAGGAAGAACAAGATTTGCCTAAAGATCAAGGTACAATGAAGAAATTTTAGTTTTTATAAATATAGCTATGTCAGTAAGAAATTTAGACAACTGATGTCTTGCTCTGTTTTTTTAGCTTTGATTTCCCATGAGCAAATATTTGCCCCTTTTCCTGATTTAGTGATGTAATAGCAACACTGAAAAACATGGCATTACATCAGTGAAATATGTCAAGTAGTAAAGTATTATATAGTATTCATTTTAATAAACTTCTAAGGACAGGCTTTACAGTTCACCAAAAAAAAAGAAAAGCCCTTCCCTCTCATTCAGCTGAAAAAAGCTTAAAGAGGACCCAGAAAGGTAAATACAATTCTAGCTGCAAAGGAGACAGAGGGAAGAACATACAGATTGTATTTATATGCACATATACCTTCCCACAACTACCTCTCATTATGTACAGACACTGAGCTCTCTCACTGCTACTGTTTATCCCCAAACAGGCAAAATTAAGCAATGAATAGAAAAAGTAATACAACAATAGAATACTGCACATATGAAATTTTGTTAAAATTGCATATCAACCTCATAAAGATTTTTTAAAAAAACTTTTCAATTTTACTGCTGATTTCTTTTAAATTAAACGTATTTTTCTATTCTATCTTCTACAGGGTCTGGGTGAAGGGGAAGGGAAAAAGCTGTTCTACATTCATTTAAATTATTTACAAGATTCACTTGTAGCAATGAAGCCTTAATTAATCCACAAAATCCTGCTTTAATTGCAGTATAACTCCAGTGTAAAAGGGCCTCTGCATTTGATTATATTTCTGGAAGACTTATAAATTTAACTTCACATTATTTTAACTTACAGATAAGTTTCAAGCAAGTGGTTTACGAAAAAGTAAATGTATGGATATAAAGACTGGCTCCCATACTCCACTAAATGCTCTTCAAAATCCTCTTGTAAATGTTACTAAACCTACTGAAGGGCTCTTTCTTGAGAAGAGCACAAGAAAATCAGGTCTGAGCCCTTTCTCACTGCTGCTAGTGGTAAAGATGTTAAGATGGACAGCAAAATACTGACTTATGGGTTCATTACTTCTGTTTATTCAAATTAATCTCATTTTTCACCAGTACTTTCGCACAGTGATACTAAAAACAGTGATTCACATCTGATTATTTAAAACAACTAAGTTATTTTAAAATTTAAATTAATCAAATCACCAACAATCTGTGTCTAAGGCTTCTTATTGCTGTTCTCCCACCCCTGCACATCACCTTTCCTGAGGGCACAGCCCTTCTCACCGTGCTGTTACACTGTCCAGGAGCACAAACTCTCCAATTACTGCCACGCTTTCCCCAGCACAAAAAGCAATCTTAGAGCAATTATATGAATCATTAATAATCACATAAATGCTGCTCTAGAAAGCAGAATGCAAAACATCTGATACCACACGTGCTGCTGGAAGAGGCACTTGCTAACAGTGTTCATTGAGGTCAGGTTTTGCCCATTCACACTCCATTAGGAATTCTTTCCTTCCAGCTTCCACCTATGAACCACCTCCATACATCTTTACAGAAACTCATGTTTCACACTGGGATTTTTTTCAAGTCAAGTTGTAATCCTGGCAGATGTGACTGTGAAGGGTTACTGATACAATGCTCAACTGGAAGTTAAAAAAAACCCCAAACAACCAAAACTGAAGAGATATTCATTCCTTCTAGTACTTGCATTATGAAACAATGAAGCTGATTCTTTTTCTTTAGGAAGCAAAAGGGAAGTGATAATTGTCAGTAGGCCCCCACAGGCTGTAAATGCAGACAATTGAGTTTATACTGTTAAATTATGTTTTAAAGTGCACTAATTCCTTATAATAAATATCTTAGTCACAGGATAAGTGTGTCTACTTCTCAAATAACTATTCCATGCAAATTTCTTTACCAGGCAGGTACTCCTGATGGCATACAACTTTTACAATAACTTCTATTAACTAATTCAATCTTGTCTAGTAAATTCAATAGAAAGCATGCTTGCAATGCATACAAATAGTCTTGTCCTGTCACTGCACATCTGTGTAAAAATTCCCCATTTTTCATGAATTGAAATGAAGTGAAATGCTTAAAGATACAAGAAGACTTTAACCAAATATAACCAGAGTTTTTTTCTGGGAAACAAGAGAGGTTTTTTTCAGGCAAGCAGAGGTTAAAATTCTAGGACTCTCCATACATCAGGTTTAAAGCTGCAAATGAGGAGATGCTGAGAAGAGGGAAACAGACCCTTTAAAGGGAAAAACTCAACAAATTTTATATTGTCATGGCTGTGCAACTCCAACCTAAAGGCAAATTAAAGCCTCTTGTCCTAATTGAGGGAGGGTATTTATACAACCTTGTATACAGTAATTCAATTATCCTAAGAAACTGTGCCTCTGAATCTGGGTATGAGAAGTGTGGATTTTAAACATTGTTTAAAGCATAAGGATTCTTAATGCTTTCATATAATTTCTGAGGTACAAATTCTGCTATAACTGGATGATGTTTCCCTGAAGTGTGTCCTGAACAACTCACAGCATGGCACTACAACTCTTCTAAGCCTATGCTGGAGGCACAGTTTTTCAAATCTACAATTGAAATACATTTCAGTATGAAATCTTAGCTAAAAATAACCTTAGCCATTTATATTTAATGTTTGCATGAAAAAAAAAAAAGTCTATTCAGGGTACAGTCTGTTGTCTCAAAGATGACAAGAGTAAGTAATATTATTTGAAGTGGAATGTTTTATTTAAGCAGCATGTATAATGAAGCTAGTGGAAAAATATTGAAATTTCAGAAAAGAATGAAATGCCCATCATCATTTAACTGTTATTTCAGATTAGTGATAGATGTTATCATCTATACCCAAGAATACATTATATGACTTACCTTCACCAAGGAATTAAACAATATCCAGTTATTTCACTGTATTGCATATTGTATGTTATATATTACTATACACTATATTGTATATTAGACAGTGAACCTAAATATCAATCTTTGTCAACATGACCCAAAAAACTACTGTGAAGTAATCATTTACATCAACACAAAAGGATGCTGGATGAAAATGAAGTTCAGAATGATCCAGTCATTTGTTCAGAAACCAATGTAGTAGTCACTTCACTGAGTCAGAAATTGCATTTTTTTTATTCTACCAACCAAGTTTCAGGCATCACAAATGAAATCCTGGTACCAATTTGATTATCTAAATTAAGACTTTTTCCTGAAGAGATGAGTCAGAGGTCAAAGAAGTTGAAACTTATACTATTTTCCATTCATTTGTAGCATTTAAAACTAGAAAACCAGTGGTCTTTTAAGATAAAATATAAACCCAAAACTAAATTTAATTCATAATAACTAAAAAAGAAATTCTATTAAATGTTCTACAACCTAGTATATATGGCACCCGAACAGAAAGATAAGTGTTAAGAGTGGGCCTTTCCTAAAATAATTTAATACTTACCTCTTAATAAACAATCACCAGCAAAGGAGAATACTTCCTAAGACCCACAATACTGCTTTTTTGATGGGTTAATGATAATTCCATCCACATCTAAAAGTTGTAGTGGATCTCTGCACAGAAGTTACAGTTCCCTCTTTAAGAACCCTTTCTCCCCCAAGATACATTTATTATTTACAATTATTACTCATTAAACAACCAGGTTATCACTCAGATGTAAATATTTATTTAAAAAAAGATAACAGTCCATTTACAAATTCCTGGATAGATGTCACTTTATTTATGAATTAGCTCTTGTCCTGTAGGCATCCATGCAACAAGTTAGAGACATACATATCAAGAATTCTTAGGTTAGTTTAAACTTACTCTAGACTAAACCAGACATCAGCATTAGGTGTGTGAAATCCACCCCCATAAAAATATGCCCCAACTAGCTACTGAATTTAGACTGGTAATGTCAGGATTTTGAAATTAATCTAAAGGGAGTACTAAAAATACATCAAACCTGTAATTTTTACAAACTTGGTATTTGATGCTCTTTTCAAAAAAAGATGTATTTTTTGTATAATTAGTGACACCCACTTATAAGCATTTATTTTGCATTTTCATGCTCTATACCACTTCCCAATCAAAAAGAAGCACAAAGGTAAGAAATAAATGTTTTCTAAAAGACTTCGTTTTATTTTTCCAGTTTGATACTATCTGTCCAGTCAGCATTCTAGAAAACAGAATTTAAGGAAATTATAAAATCATGTAATCATGTATTTTGGTTTAGAGTTTAACAGCAGCTCTTAGCTTGGCCGACCTTCCTCTTGGGTTTGTTTGAATATCCTTGGCCTGGGGTGTGAGAACTTTCTTCTGTATAAAAATCCACTTTGAGTTGGATTTTCCACAGGGAGGTCCTCGTGCATCTCCTTTGGAGGGGTTTTTCAGGGCCTGCCTTATCTTCTGCCTTGAGCCAAGGTTGTGCTTTTCTGCCACGTCGATCCCATGCAGGAAGCGTTTGATTATCCGATCCTCCAGGGAATGGAAGGACAGGGCCACGAGGCGGCCCCCGGGCTTCAGGAACTTCTCAGCTGTCTTCAGCCCTACCAGGAGCTCATGCAGCTCATCATTCACAAAGATTCGCAGGCCCTGGAAGGTTTTAGTGGCAACATGTGCAGGTCTCTGGAGCAGATCCTTCCGTGCGTAGAGAGCTGAGGCTGGAAAAGCACCTGCCACACGTTTTAAAAGATGCGTGTTAATAAATTAATATTTCCACAGCTTGACATCCACTGTGCAAAATCAAGGGAAAACATACTCAAAACTCAACCTTGATAGTCAGCTTCCTTCTTTGTAATATATCTTTATTTTATTATTTGAATTCACATATCTGAATGTAAATCATATTAAACTACGATGGTTTGTGGTTAAGTGTTGGGTTTTTTTCCCTAGAATCTTTTATAGACATTCCTTCTCCAAAAGCATCACAGATTTGAACTAAAAAATAATGTCTGGAATCAAGATAAAGGAAAAAAAGATAGGATAGATGTCTCACCTTACAGCTCAGTGTAATCAATGTCAGTTTGGTATTTGTGGGTATGTTATTCTTTTAAGAAAAAAATCAATGTACAATGGACACAATTTTACCTGTTGCCCTTCAGATAACTGTATTTCTTCACAGGCAGAGATAACTGAAGACAATGTCTACCTGGCAATAACTATCTTTCAATGAATTACTTAAAGTTTAAAAGAGGTATCCTTGTTTGGGGATAGCAATTGTTGAACACTACACCTGTATTTCTTCAAATGTTCACAAAAATACCATGAGGAATTTAGAAAATGCAGCTGATACTGTTCTGCTTTCACATGTCTACACACCAGAATATGTCAAGGTTTGTCAGACCTAAAATCACCAGATTAAATATTTTTTATTAGATGCACACATTCAGATGTCTGAATCCTTCAAGACAGAATTTGGCAACAGGATTGACGTCTCCCAACAAACAACTGCATGAGAATTTGTGGCTTGAAGCTGTCTCATGAAACAGAGTAAACAGATGTAGCTTGCAGGAACTAGGTTCCTCCATCATTTACAAACTCTAGAAAAAGTTACTCCAGCTAGTTAATATGATTTCTGTCCTTGAGAATATAACCTTCTGTATTTGCTATGAATCACAAAAAGAATGTATACTCTCATTGTGGAAGCCACAAAGTTCATTTTGATGAGAGACCTCAATTAAAAGGAGAACAAAAAAAATCACAGAACATAAGGTACCCCAAGAAACCAACACCAAGCTCGTACTAGCTGGCCTGGTATCTGTTTGCATATGTCCTTACATACCTATAAATAGATTTTTTGAAAATGGAACCCTTGGAACAGCCACTGAGTGCCAGTTGTGTGTGATGAGAAGTGTCTCAATGCATAACATAAAGGAATGTTGTGCTAGGCAAAACAAACACAACTTCCTTTAAAGGTCAAGTAACAACTACAAACACTAGTAGAATGCTCAGAACTATTGAATGAATTAGATTAGATAAACAGATAAATAAAAGAACAATGACACTGAGGCTATTAGCACAACTAGGACACAGGTCTTTGGAAAGTTCTTCCACTTACCCTGCCATGCCTGTTGAGTGCAGTTTCTTCCTACAATAACCTTCCATGACAATTAACTGTGACATTAATTTATTACTATGAATAATTTATCAGACACTGAAGAAAAATTAATTAAAGCCCAGATATATTCTGTAAGTAAAATACAACCTTACATGCCTCAGTTGGATATGCACAAAGAGCACTGCAGGTCCTATAATAAAGTACAGAATACTAATATTCAGGAAATTGGTAAAGAAATGCAGCCACTTTGCAGTTTTATGCAACCAACACCTCCCAGACTAAAAACAAAATCAAAGACTGACTAGTCTATTCTCAAAGACTGGGATTAACTAACAAATGTAATCTCTGGTAGTTATTTCTGTCACACTGGCCTTCATCTTTTTAGTAGAGGATATAGATTCTGATCTATATGGGTTCCATGGGTTCCATGGGTGAAAAATTCTCCTATCACTCTTACTCCTCTAGTTTAGTTAAATAAAAATCTGTTTGTGCTTTCTGCACAGGCACATCATTTCTCACCCAGTCCCCTCCAATCACAAAGACACTTAAAGAAAATCTTTCCTGGTAACTGGCTGTTCAATGCACAAAAACATTAAAAGAAAAAAAAAATCTGCAAGGGAAGCTTGTAAAATGAATTTCATTCATAAAAACACCACACTTCTGGCTAGATTAATGGTTTGAAATCCCAGTGAGAGAAATAACCATTTTTAGTTTCAGGATGCCCTGATGATACTTAGACTATGAAACAATCTAACAGGTTCACATGTTGAAATGTACTGAAATTTTAAAAGCTTGTGAATGGAATTAGAAATGTGCTGTGCCTGTCAACATGAACTATTAAAGTCCCCAGAGTGTAAGAGAGTGGGAGAGTTTAAAAATTAATTCAGATGGTGCACCTGTTTGCAGGAATTGGTCTGTTGAATTAGCACTGCAGTTAATAAGTTTCTGTGACGCAGCCAATGTCCTTTTGTCTTGGCTCCCTCAGTACAGTGTTAATTCTCACCCATCTGAAATTCAGGCAATATTACAAATTCCAAACTGATAACTGAAGTCTATAAAAGTGAACCAGTCTGAGTGAAATTGACTGTACCGATTCAAGTTCTTTTTAAACTTTTTAAATTTCTTTAGCATGTCATCATCAACTCCTTTCAAGTCAAGGTCAAATGATTACATGATCTCAAAATCTCATTAATATATTAATGATAGATGATAAATGAATCAAAATATATCACAATTACAAAAAACTTCCTTAAGGTTTTCTAAATCAGTTCAAAAACCGAGAGGATCCACCACAGTGCTTCCTTACTGGATGAATCAAATTAAAATTGGAAGAAGTTTTATGCAAACAGGGATCAGTGTAGCAGCTCTGAAATTGCTATAACCACTTGTGCACTCCAAAAAAAGCACACAAAACATACATATTTATTGTCTTGGCAGATGTGTGCTGGACTCATTGTTTTGGCATGTACACTACCTGATGCATACCTGACTCGTGGGTCAAGAAGCTCTTCAAATATAGCAGAGAATTTAAAGTGAGAACAAAAAAATCCTTCTCATTGTCACAGAAACTGACCATTGACAAATGACTCACAAGCAGCACATTAAACATGAAGGGAACTTCAACTGCTGTTTGCTATAAAATAGTATTTTCACTTCCTTAGTTTAAGCTAATTCAAATTTTTAAGAATACCATAAATTTTTCAATTTTTCAACTCTTCAGGATACTGATGAAATATTTTACACTGTTCTTTAACAGTGAAAAATTGTATTAGAATTTTAGAGGTCTCTATTCAAAGTCAGCAGTTTAGACTTATTCATGACAAGATGTAGTGATTTTCATCATTTGGTTAAGAAAATAAAAACATCCTGACATTACATATCATGTTAATGAACAGGATTCATGTCTTGTATTTTTTCTTGAAAATTTTTACTTGGGAACACAAATGTAAAGGTTCTTGATGTAAGCACTGTTCCTGCCTAACTGCATATCCTTCAAGTTGTTTACAGTGAGGAGCAAGGAAGATGAAGTGTTTCAATGGTCTCTTCAGGCTGATCTAGTTTGCATGCACAAGGTGAAGCAAGCCACGTGTTGCTTTGTGCTTCCTGATCCTTGAAAAATACAGAAATTATCCGATTTTATTCATAATTGGAAACTGCCACGGTACCTCCCCTTAAAATATTGAAATACAGACATTTTAAACTAAGACAGATGTGACATATCTGATTTTTGAAAGTAGCCAGGATAAAGAATACCCAAGGCTGCTGTCATTCTGTGGTTCAACTTGGCCGACAAAATGATAAATCACTCCATGTTAAATCTATTATTAAACTAATTGTCAAACTACAGTACAAAAAAAGGGAGCTTAAAAAAAAAAATAAAAGGAGAAAAAGAGAGCTGACATCGGAGCAGAACAGGCAGGATTAGATCCTGCACGACTTCAAGTACAAATAGATCCCTCTGGGACTTTGGGGATTAATTTTTTGTTATTATTATTTTTTTTTCTCTCCTCCTCAGCAGCCACTGGGAAGAGTTACCGAGGGTACCTGCCACAATGCTTGCCAGCTGCTGGGTTCTGGTGATGGGGTAGATGCTGCGCGCCCGGACGATGGCGGAGGCGATTCTGCCGGCGTGCCGCTCCTCGCCGTACGCGCTGAGCACGGCGGCCAGCGCCCGGCGATCCAGGGCGTTCACAGCGTCGGCAGCCGTGGGCATCTGGGGGATCCTGCAGCAATTAGTGCAACTAGTGACCCCTCAGTGATAGGGTGAGGCTCCACTCACACTGCACACTGCACACTCACACTGCACACTCACACTGCACACTGCCAGCACCCGGCGATCCAGGGCGTTCACAGCGTCGGCAGCCATGGGCATCTGGGGGAACCTGCAGCAATTAGTGCAACTAGTGACCCCTCAGTGACAGGGTGAGGCTCCACTCACACTGCACACTGCACACTGCACACTGCACACTCACACTGCACACTCACACTGCACACTGCCAGCGCCCGGCGATCCAGGGCATTCACAGCGTCGGCAGCCGTGGGCATCTGGGGGAACCTGCAGCAATTAGTGCCATTAGGGACCCCTCACTGACAGGGTGAGGCTCCACACACACTCACACTGCACACTGCACACTGCACACTGCACACTCACACTGCACACTCACACTCACACTGCACACTCACACTGCACACTCACACTGCACACTGCACACTTACACTGCACACTGCACACTCACACTGCACACTGCACACTGCACACTCACACTGCACACTGCACACTCACACTGCCAGCACCCGGCGATCCAGGGCGTTCACAGCGTCTGCAGCCGTGGGCATCTGGGGGAACCTGCAGCAATTAGTGCAACTAGGGACCCCTCAGTGACAAGGTGAGGCTCCACACACACTCACACTGCACACTGCACACTCACACTGCACACTGCTCACTGCACACTCACACTGCACACTCACACTGCACACTGCACACTCACACTGCACAATGCACAGCTTGGAGAGTTCACAGCATCAGCAGCCGTGGGCATCCGGGGGTACCTGCAGCAATTAGTGCAATTAGTGCAATTAGTCAGCCCTCAGTGACAGCAGGTGAGGCTCCACACACAGTCACACACACACACTGCACACCTTGGAGGTTTTCAACTCTGTGAAAACAGCCTGCCCCTTTTAAATCCCTTCTCCTTGCTGGCCTACATGGAGTTTGCTCCTCAACTTCAATTACAACAGCTTTAACTTCCAAGTATTGCCACAAACTATGACGAAAATAAATATATTCCAGTATCATGCTAGGATGGAAATTATGTGTGTGACCTTTCTACTTAGCCAGCTTTAGAATATAAACTTGCCTCTTATGGGTTCATTTTAGCCACCTTGCATCATGTGTTGTTTTCTAGCCAGAACTGATTTCAAGGATCTTTTCTTTCACGTCTCCTGTTATGGACACAATTGCTAATGAAGATAATTAAACATTAGTTTTTACAAAAAGGCATAAGAATACATATAAATACTCTCCTGAGATAATAGAAATGGCATAGTCATATAAATTACAGGACTTACTACAATTGAAGTAGTGAAAGCCTTCAATCTATATATCTATATCTCTGTCACGTTGCCACTGAAATAACTCAAGGTATTTTATGAACATCAGCTATGGGTTTACTAATCAGAGAAAACATACAAACTACTTAATAAATTCTCTTCTAAATTCTCTTCTCTTTCAGGCATTTTTTACTCCCCTGCAGTATTTTACAAAAGATAACAAAACTTAGAGGCAAGTAGTATCATAGCAACAA
The DNA here is from genome assembly GCA_026546895.1 of Pogonocichla stellata. NCBI lineage: Eukaryota > Metazoa > Chordata > Aves > Passeriformes > Muscicapidae > Pogonocichla > Pogonocichla stellata. The sequence continues at coordinate 810,745 of JAOTQZ010000248.1, read as the reverse complement.
CCATAGTGTAAGGAGTGTAAGGCTTTTGTTATGCCTCAGGTATCCTTTGTTCTTATGCATCTGCTCTGTGTTTGTTTTCTCATGATGCATCAGATTTATATTTAAGCTTGGAGTTCAGATTCTTGAAATCTGAGGACTGAATCCCAGGAGAATCATGGGAGCATTTTGCTCCAGAAAAAGCAAGTATCATGAAATTTGCTGTTAATATGGTAAGCTAATTCCTTAGAAATTGAGGCTTCCCATTGGCTCTTGAGAGCAATGAAAGAATAAATGGCATTTCTTAAGACTCCATGTTCATGAAAACACTGAGAAAAAAAATCTCATTCTCTGTCATGTAATGGGTCATGCAATTACAGTCATCATCCATACAGACAGATCTTTGGTTGCTCATGCAAAAACAAAAGTGCTGCAGAAATATCTCAGGTTGTCTGAAGATGAAAAATGCTGCATAAGTGGAAATTATGATTCCACAGCTGATTTTCATGCACCTGAAAGTACTAAACACCAATCCAAATTTAAATACAGGTGATTTACTCAATAACCATTAATTTGACCATTAAGTAAGCCTGATGTGCCTCCTACACAAAGAGACAGGAAGTTTATAATTTTGCTAAGTAAAACTTACAACAAATATAATGGCAAATGGGCATGGAAGCATGCATCATACTAGCATGCTAGAAGCATGTTAGAAGCAACTAGCAGATATAATGGATAAGATTTTATTTATTTATTTTTATTATGTTCCTTCTACAAAGAAGCAACTGGACAAGATGGTCATTGCACACAAGAAGGATGCTGCTCCTCTCCTGAGGGAGCAACTGAACCTGCTCAAGTGAAGTTTCCACAAATAGCAAGTGTGGCAGGAAAGGAAAGGGACTGCAGTAAGAAGCTGTGAGCCTGCAGATCAAGTACAGGCAGAGAAACTGTGGAAATAATAGACCTCTGAAAGAGAGATGTTCCTGTGACTGTATGCCATACACTGCAAAAATGTTCCAATTGAAAGGTACACTTAATAAAACATTACAGGTTTAATTACTCATCACTGGAACCTTCCCCTTATTTCAAAGAAGTAAAGACAATAACCAGGGCTGAGCACTGAGATAGAAAAAAACCCTTTTTTTGGCAAAAGAAAGTCGGAATAGTCATGCAAAATTAGATGCCATTGTTTGATGACAAGAATTCTTCATTCTAAGAGGAAAGCAAATGCACAGGGGTTGCTGAGCAGACAATTTTTGCCATTCAGGAAGAAATACTCTATTATAATATACCTGTCACCGTCCATCCTCATGTCCAAAGGTCCATCCTTCTGCAGGGAAAAACCTCTTTCAGGTGTATCAAACTGCATAGAAGAACAGCCAGCATCCAGGAGAACGCCATCCAGAGTCCCTGGCTCAACCCCAGATGAGATTAACAAAGCCTCTGACTGGCTGAACTGTCCTAGAAGAGGACGAATCTGTTTCCTGTAAGAAAGTAACAAGTAAATAAGTTTAATTATAACAATGCCATCTCTCCCCCCTGCATGGCAGGAATTAGATAATGGCACTCAGCTTGTCTCAGAAGCAATAGGGCTATTCCCAAAGTAATAGTTTATGTATTTTCATTGTCAACATTGAAAACTGGTCCAAACCACCACTCAGTGACTCCTTCTACTTTAACTCTTTACTCCCTTCCTGCTTGATCTTAAAAAAATTAAAAACTGATTTTTTTTTTCAGTATGCAAGACACCTTTAGCAGGAATGTCCTGCCTACTCTGCTTAGCAGGGCCTTTAGTCAAGCAAGGTGCAGAAAAGAAAGATCTTGGACCTGAGAGAAGCAGACAGAATAGAACAGGAGTGAACAATCTTGTGATTAATATTTACTCACCAGGAAAAGAATTCCAAGTTCCTGCCATGGGACCAAACACATTTTTAGTGGCATTTGTCATTTTAAAAATAACTGGGAGAATGAGGTGCACTGAATCATAAGCAGCTAAAACATTTAGTGTATTTTGGATTTAGGCACCTGATCACTGGAGTGAGTAGTTTCACATGCAATTTTGTGCTCACTGTTCTTTCTCAGATTTAAAGAGGTTGTTTCTTAATATTCCCATACTGACAAGGAAAAGAGGAATGGCAAGGGAGAAGATAACACATCTCCTCCACAGGTTCTAGTGTCCAGTCACACAGGGCTCAACCTGGCAGAGACCAAGAAGTGTTTGGACAATGCTCTCAGGCACAGGATGAACTCTTAGGGTGTCCTGCCAGGAGTGGGGTTCAATAATCCTGATGGGTCAGCTCCAACTCAGGCTATCCAATAATCATATGATCTTCCAATGCTTTCTTGGGTATCTAATCCCAAACTTTTGAGTTTTGCCTATATATAAGGTGACATACAATTACACAATTTATTTTACCTGTCTCTCAAAACCTCAATGAATTTCACAGACTTAGAAAGATCAGTCAACATACTGCTGCATTTTTAAGCAGTACCTGCAAAACAGAATGTATTTCTGTCCATTCCAGGAAGCGACTGCCTCCATGTGGAGAGAAAAAGCCTCCATTAAAAGGAAGAATCCAACCACATGGAAGAACATTCAGCTACACAATGCTCCCCTCATTAGAGCAGAACAAATCCACCTACTAACACAGCACAAAACCTGGGAAACTGTGTGAATGAAAAATTTCCATGAGGGATATCATGATTGCACACACAATTTTGAATTGATTTCTGTCCAGCCCATAACTGAATACAACTATTCAGCATAAGAACTGACAGTTCCTGAAAAGCACAATGATCCACTTAAGACACTTTAACCAATTTAAGCTATATAGTTATATAGTTTTGAGATTGTATTTCTTCCTCAGTATAATGAGAGGAATTTTCTTGAAAATATGTACCACTTTTTCCAACTGGGCAGTGTTTCTACCTTCATGATTCATGCAAATGAATGAACTTTAAAATTCCATATGTGGGAGATTAAAATGAATGAGACCTGGATAAAATATAAATTGCCACTCTCCAGTTCCCCAGCAGACAGTAATTCATGTCAGTAGCTCTGAAGCAGTGCTCTACCAATTGATCCAAAAAATTACTCTGAACAATATTTATTTATTTATTGCTAGAAAATTTCTTACATTTCTTTAAACAAGTCATAAATATGTGGATAGCTAAGATGCTTGTGACAGCTTTTGATTTGCGATCTGCCAAACTTTTGTGATTAGCAAAGGCTAATTAAAAAAAATCAGTAAATTTTAAGGAAGTAGAAATTTACTCTTTGGCAGAGAGATGCTTCAGCTGGAAAACAATCAGGAGGTTGCAAATAAAAAAAAAAATTGAAAAATGATTAGGTTGACATTTGATGTCAGCCTTTCAGCTGTGTGAAACTATAGTTTCTGTATATAATGTGTTTGTTATGCACTGGCATAACGTACCAATGGTGGATATAGGCATCTTGTTGAATACAAATTCTCACTAAAACCAGATGCTTTTTATGAGGCTATAATACTATATTACAGTGTTCAGGCCAGTTCTCTGAATTCCTGTTTCTCTGTGGAACAGAAGACACAATTTTAAGCATCTTGGCTATCTCACACACTTCAATTAATCAAACCAAGTACACAATGATGAAAGATTTATTACCTTATGAAAGGAAATACAAATATCAACTCTTCTTTTGATAGGATACTAACAATGATGATAGTGATGACAAGGACTAATCTACTAGATTATAAGCATGACACATTTATTTAAAATAAAATATTTTACCAAGAACTAGGAATATTTATTAGAAGATAAAGAAAAGAAGATAAAGAAGACTCTTCCCTAGTCTACCATTCTTGATGCCTATATTCAAATAAAAACTGGCTGTTACACACAAGATTTCTCAAAATATTCTTAATTTACCCTCAACTTGCTTTTTAGGTTTTTATTTACTTGATCTGTAAATCCACTTTCCTGAAAAATCTCAAATAAATAATGAATAATAAACTGTTAAATACTAAACTATGCTTAAAATTTTATTTCCTACAATCACATGCCTTCTGCTCTACCCAGGCATGCAGAATCCTTTCCACTTTCTTTTTCAGTCTTCCAGTGTTTTCTTTGGTCAATAGAGGATTTATGTTCTATGGCCATACTTACCTAGTATGAAAATCTATTATCCTTTCTGTCTTAGTATATTGCAAAAACAGTGCTTAGTGGAAAAAGCAGGAAAGGTAAACCAGGGAACATCTGTAAACAGCAAGAAAAAGAGCCAAGCTTATAGTTCTAAGAAGCCTGAGATGAGAGAGCATCAAAACATTACAAAGCAAGACTAAAAATGGGGATTTTCATCAGGTCTTGGAGAAACCTTCAAAAGCTGCTAAGACTACAAAGAGTCACACAGAGAGTATTGTAATCATTTTAGGCAATCTTAGAAGGTTAAAATATGACTAAACCAAGTTGCCTTGCTTAAGGTGAAAATATTTAAACCTAGTACTTGAACAGCATTTTATATATTGAGAATATTTTAGAAACATAAAAAACTACAAAGAGCTTTTAGCTCCTCTCTTATAAATCAAGAAACAAGACTTGTAGGGTTTAATATTTAATGACTTGAGGATACCACATAGAAAGCTAAGACAATTTCAGAGACTATGGTCTGAGGATGTAAAAAAAGCAGAAAACACCTATCATATTAGCTCTTCTTTGGGGGGGTGTGTATTGGGTAACAGCATGGTAATTTTCCCATGAATTCCCAACTGCTACAGACAAGCAACCTCTAACTTCTCAAAATATTCAACATGTTCACTCCCTCTTTAGTAATCTTGACATTCTACCAGAAAAACGTATACAAGACTTTAAACAAACACTGGGAATATGGACAATCTAGCCTGTTTTAAAAAGAATAAAAAGTTATTTACAGCAACTAAGGTTGTGAGGCCTTTACAGATTTTCTTGTGCAACAACTTCAAAAGCTTGCAGAATTCTTGGGAAATAACACAGTTGGAAAATAATACAGAACCTTGGGTTCAGGCGCTTCGTTCAGGTCATAACACAGTATTTTATTATATTATGACACATAGCATAGTAATTCTGCTAGACAGGCCTTGATCCACACTTCTTAACTACATGAAAGAGCAGGATGAGAAAGAGTTCAATGTCTCCTAAAGTATTTCAGGCTCTGCAGGTTTCAGTTAATCTCTGGTATTCTGCAATGCTTTATAAAAATATTTTTTTTTCTTTTACTCAGCTGAGAGGGATCCACATAGGAAAAAAAGTAAAGCATTAACACAGCTTCAAAAAAATAAATAGAATCTTTTCTCTCATTTAATTTCTCTCTATTGTCACAGACATGATGACATGATCATCAATCGTTCAAGTAATTTCACAGAGATGTACAATGATGCTTTGATGATGCTTCAGCATTTTTTATGTATACATAATAATATTTGGTCTTGATGTTTCACTATAGCTCCACTTAAAAATTCTATATATAAATACATGGCGATCCCCTGTCAGCAGTGAAAACTGCATTTTACTCAACCAGAATAAATGGTTCTCCAGGAGAACAGAAAACAAAGTTTTTTTCAGCTAACTCTTGGCACTGCACATCAAACAAGGAGACCAGCCTGGTGCTTTGATCCAGTAACTCCACTAGGACTGCCACCAGGGGTGGCAGCTGGAATGAGGATACTGGCACAGACCTGGTTTGACACCGACTCACCTCACTGAGGTCACTCACAGCTGTCAGAGAGCTGCAATTTGCACTCATGGCTGCACTGCTTCAGGCACACCTGAAGCAATCTATGAAGTATTCTGGCCATAAATCCCTGGAACTTTCAGTATCCACCCGGGAAATTGTTGTGTGTTACTAAGCCTCAGTGGAACGCTCCTCTCAAAAAGTGTATCTGAATATCCTGCAAAAATTTTGCCATTACCTTGGTCAAATGGAAATTCGGCATGGTTTTCATGCTTGCCAAGTGTATTGGTTTTGCATGGCCTGGCTATTGGCAGCAGAGGGGGCTCATAGAAGGGGCTTCTGTGAGCAGCTGCTGGAAGCTTCCACCATGTCCAGCAAAGCCAATCCCTGATGGGTCTGAAGATGGACAGAGCTGGGCCAATTAGGGATGATGCTAATACCTCTGTGATAACATATTTAAGAAGAAATCAAAACAAAGGTTGTGGTGTAGCTTTAATTCCAGCCAGAGAAGAGAAGGAGGTGAGAACATGTGAAGGAAACAACATGGAAACAGGAAGGTCAACAAAGAAGGAAGGGAAGAAGGTTCTCCAGGCCCTGGAGCTGAGATTGCTCTGCAGGCTGTGGTGAGACCATGGGGAAGCAGCTGTGCCCCTGCAGCCATGGGATCCATGGGAGATGCAGAGATCCACCCACAGGCCATGGGATCCATGGGGATGCAGAGATCCATGTACAGCCCACGGGATCCATGGGGGATGCAGAGATCCACCCACAGCCCATGGGATCCATGGGGGCTGCAGAGATCCATGTACAGCCCATGGGGACCCATGGGGATGCAGAGATCCACCCACAGCCCATGGGATCCATGGGGGCTGCAGAGATCCACCCACAGCCCATGGGATCCACGGGGGATGCAGAGATCCACCCACAGCCCATGGGGATCCAAGGGGATGCAGA